>PVKS010001093.1:0-153949 GCA_004027875.1 Aplodontia rufa | reverse complement strand
TTATACTCAGCACGAAGACATGTGCGCATGTATGTGTATCATATTCATGTATGCTTATGTGAATATAAACACACACACCATTATCAGCATCAGAATGGGTTAAAATACCCTCTAAGAAAATATAGATAAACATTAACAGTACCCACTACTTACTGCTTACAAAATTACTCTAAGCAGGAAATGAACTTTTAAAATCATACTGAAGAATGACAAATTTTAATTACCTTATAATTTTAAGTTCTGCATATAAGGAATAAATTTAAATATGGTTAAAAATCAAATAAATTAGAAAATTGATTTGAAGTGTTTACCAATATTTAAGTTAAAAGTCAACATGTATACTATATACACTATTTGACATTTACAAGACAGATAAAACACAGTTTTTCACATGGAAAATGTTTCAGATATTCACATGCACACACTTGCACAAATGTAAGAAGCTTATGAATATAATAAACCTTATCATAAGTTAATAATGAGAATTAAATGTTTTTTTATTGATAAAGAGGAAAAAATCTTTTAACAACATGCAGTTTTAGTGAAAATACATAAACACTTATATACTGCTAAAGAAAGTGTTTATGACAATTTTCCAAAGAATAATTTGGGAACACAGAAACTATTGAATTTTGCATATTTTTACCCAAAACTCTAATTATACTTTGAATATTGGAAATTAAACTCAGCTCATACTTGCTAAACAAAAGCTCTACCATCATTTTTGAGATAATTCCTCACTAAGTTGCCCAGGCTGGCTTTTCATTTGCAATCCCCCTGCCCAGACTCCCAGACACAGTTGGGATTGTATGCATGCACCACAGCTCCTGCCCTAAATATTTTTCTTTAAAAAGTTATTATGAATGAGGAAAAAATGTACTAATAAGTGTATTTTTCTCATCACTATTTATTGCAAAGCAAATGGGATAACTTTGGCAAAGTTTTCCTAGTGACCCTGCAATGGATTCAACTACTTAGAATTCTCTAAGACTCAAGTATCTTTGAAAAATGGCGGAAGAAAAAGAATTGATGTCAATGTTTTACATGTGAGACAATTGACCTTTATGAAGAAATTTTTATTTTTTTTATTTTTTATAAAGAGAGAGGGACAGTGAGAGAGACAGAGAGAGAAACAACTTTATTTAGTTTTTCACATGGCCTTAGTTGCTCCAACACTTAGTTGTGTACGTGGTGCTGGGGTTTGAACCCGGGTCCTTGTGCTTGCCAGGCAAGCGCCAAAACCACTGAGCCACCGCTCCAGCCCTATGAAGAAATTTTTAAATTGCTGTTTATCCCAAGACACTTTAAGAAAATATTTATTAGAGGCGCTGGAGTGGTGGCTTAGCGGTTACAGCACTTGCCTGGCATGCATGAGTACGCAAGTTCGAACCCCAGCAACACGTACACAACAAAGTGCTCGAGGAATGAAAGTCACATGAAAAACTAAACAAAATTGCTTCTTTCTTTCTCTCTGTCTCTCTCACTGTCCCTTCTTTCTTTAAAAAAGAAAGAAAAGAAAAAAAGAAAATATTTGTTAGAGATACAAGTAACCAATAACTTCATGAATGGTAATAATTATACTCATATTTTTAATGTCCATTGTGACTTGTGTTGTTTTGGATAAATTCAAGTTTTAACTTGCTTTACAAATTAAAGAGGGGCTAAGAATGTGACTTGGTGGTTAAGTACTTGCCTAGAAGGCACAAGATCCAGGGTTCAACCACTGGCACTACTCCAAAAATTAATAAATAAATAAAGAGCACAATATCAGAATTCTATTAATATGAATTCTAAGAACCTAGTTGAAAGTAGTACACAAAAGTCCTTTTGACTGACTGGGTACTGTGGTGCACACCTGTAATCACAATGACTTGGGAAGCTGAGACAAGTTTGAGGCCAACCTTAGCAATTTAGCGAGGTCCTCAGCAAATTAGTAAGATCCCATCTCAAACAAAACAACAAAACAAGCAAATAAAAAACACTCCATAATGGTCTACTGGTTAGAATTCAGTGCTCTCAAAAAGAAAATTAAAAAGACTACTTTTGTTGGCACTGCATTGAAAATGGCTTAGCTCCTGGTACTTTACTTTGGAAGGTCCTAGTGTTAAATATAAAGTAGAAAAAATTCTGCCTACTAAGTTTTGTATTTTTTTAAAGAGAGAGAGAGAGAGAGTGTGAGAGAGAGAGAATCAACTTTATTTAGTTTTTCATGCGACTTCCGTTACTTCAACATTAGTACTTGGGGCTTGAACCCGCATCCTCACGCGTGCCAGTCAAGTGCTGAAACCACCGAACCACTGCTTCAGCCATGTCCATTAAGTTTGTATTCCTGTTCTCACTTAATTCAAAATGCTCAGATTTTAAGAGCACTGAAAATATCATGGAAGGGAGAGAAACTATGAGTTTCTTGAAGAATATAGAAATTTTTCTCATTTTAAAAATATTTAAAGTGAATGATTGAAAACTTGCACGTAGCTCTGTGATAGAGTGCTTGCCAGCATTCACAGGGCCCTAGG
Organism: Aplodontia rufa; assembly: GCA_004027875.1. Taxonomy (NCBI): domain Eukaryota; kingdom Metazoa; phylum Chordata; class Mammalia; order Rodentia; family Aplodontiidae; genus Aplodontia; species Aplodontia rufa. Next base: position 151,433 of record PVKS010001093.1, on the reverse strand, counting down.
TTTGATCCTCAGCACCATAAAACAACAAAAATGACTGTACCCTTAATAAAAGGATGTATTATTCCTTAAATTTGTTACTGTAATTTTTTGTCAGGCAGAAACATGAAACTATCCATATCAATTACTAAGCAATTAAAACTTTTTTGAGGCTCTGATCCAGTCAACGATTTAAGCAGAGCAGGTACTGTTTCTGTCCACAACGAGTTTATCACACAATAAAAGATATTAATAATAGATAAAAGGAAATCATTTTGATTTTAACAATCCTTTTTACGATGATAGTATATAGAAAGACTGTGGAAGCTTAGAAGGATTACTTGGGGGTTATTTGGAGATGTCTATAAGGCCTCACAAAGACACTTGCCTTCGAACTGGGACCTGAAGAAAACAAAGTTGGGTTAGGAAGAAGGTTTCTAGAAAGCGGCTTTGGTATCCCAAACGGAAAGATGCACTTGATCCGAAACAAATGTTTAGAAGAACATGGTACATCCTAGAAATACCAGCAGCTTAGTATTTCTCTGCTAATTGGCATAATACCCTACTGGACAGGTTAGACAAGTTTGGTGGGGTGGTTGGGAAACTGGATAAGCAGCTTGGGAGAGCTCAAGAACTGAGCTCTTCCATTTCTGTGCAACTCAGTACATCGATTTCATCTGAGGCTCTGCCAGAGCACCCAGCTGGGAAGGCCTCCTGTGGATAAAGAGAACTCACTGAACAATGGGCTATAGAATTTATATATAGATGTCTTCATTCATTTCTTTGGTTGTAACTGCTAGGCTGAATCTTTTGCATGGAAACTTCAGAACATGGCCCATCTGAGCTTAAATTCAACCCAATTCTTCTGACTTCACTGTATGAACTTCAAGCTATAGAATCAGTACTCGCTCTTGAGTACTTCAGAGACAAGTACATGAATTGGAATCAGTGCAGCCTCTGAATAAGACAGTCCTGTGTTCAAATGATGACACCACTTTTACTCTCTAAGGCCTTTTTTCCTCCTCGATAAAAGTGGTTAAAATAACCTACTTTAACACAGTAGTTGAGGATTATAACATAATTTTTAAAATAGAGAAATGGGTCTGACTTCTAGTAGGAATTCAGTAAATGCTATTTTGATCATTCTGATCCTCCTCACTGGAGGGTTATGATGCATCCATCCTAGTTACGTTCCCCAGGAGCAAAGATGGAATTGCTGGAATTTAAAACTGTGCTATGAAGTGGAGCTTAAGCCAAGATTCCTCTAAATGTCTCTTGACATTTTATTTTAAATGGTGTTAAAATGAAATGCATATTAGGTCCCCACTTCTCTCAGGATCAGTAATTAGGTTTTCCATTTCTAAACACCATTCGATGGATAAATAAACAGCAAAATAATGATGTAATTTTCTGTTTTTATATAGTGGTAGCAACATCTTGAAAATATTTCGTGAGTAATTGTCTAAATATAGCTGTGGACTATTATATCTTTTCATTATAATAAAACCTACACAATGCTACAGAGGCTCAGAGGATTTTCATTAACCTGTTACAATCAAATATATGTGAACATAGCAGCCCATGTGGGTTGTTTCACCCAAACTCCATATTCCCTACTCCCTCTGCTCAGGAAATACATATTTTGTGAGCAGGAATATGAACATTTCATTTAAATCAAACATGAGAATAAGTAGAAACACCCAACTTACTCAAAGAAGAAAGAAGGGAAATTCTGATTTCAGCATCCTAACAGCTATCAACATAGCTCAGGCAAAGGATGCAGACTGAGGCTATAAGAAGAAAATTTTAACCTTTAAATAATGACATCCAAATAATTTCAAACAGATTAGAGAACTTGAAAACCTCCCAGAACTATCAGGTCATATTTTTGTTTCTTTCCCTTCAAGGAGTACTTATTTGGTATCTAAATTTCCTGTCATGATACAGCTGTTTCTGTTATTATTTTTAAAGTGTATAACCAAAGCATCCATGGACAAATGCAAGAGAAAGTCATTAAAAACTATTTCCCCTCATTAATATTTTATGTAATAAGCAATAGAAGAAAATATCCAGAATGATTTTATTAATTCTTATAAAATTAATAAAAAAAGATCTACAAGAAATTTTAATTTCAAAGACTTCTTTTTAGCTGTAAAGTTATATAAGTTATATAATTCATAGTTTTTCTTATTTTATTAAACAGAGACTTTGTAATCCTTTTGTACTTTTCCTTTGCTGATAAAAGATAGATAACAACAGGAAACAAATAATTGTACCATGTATTTATCAATTTATCATTTTATAGAGCATCTTCCATTATGGGAACTATAGATTTTGTTTGGAGCCCTGCTTAAGACAAAGCTTTATAAGTAATATATTTTCCCATTTTAATTAAAGGGAACAGTTGTATTCGCTGTGTGGGCTGAGGCATCGAACAGGAGAGAATAGAATATGTTCACAGAAAATGTTCTTATGATATGAAACTTTTAAGACTCATTTGTATCCATCCTTATTAACAGTACTGGTGTCACTTATAAAGACTCATATGGTAATATGACCAGAGATTAAGATTAAAAGTTAAATACAAGTAGAAAGAAACACTATAAATCATGGTGTAGTATTCCAAGAAAATAGTGGTACTGCTCAATGATCCCAGAAAATTCATTTGTATTTCATTCTTTAACTTTAAAAATCATCTTGATATTTAACTACATATTAATAAACAATATTAAAATGAGAGCCATAAACATTTTGGAATAATTCAAACAATGAATACCTAATACTCTAAGACTTCAGTTTTTTTCTTGACTGAAGGTTCATGCTCGTGGCTCAGGTTCTTCAGGGTGAGAGTTTGTAGTACACTATTGTGATCACTAGTGATCTGCTCTGTCTTCTCTTAGCTCCCCACTCAATTCCGATAACAGTGATTTGAATACATGTGTTTGTCTTCTCTGTACCCCAAATCTTATCAAATAGCCCAAGAAAATACAAAAATATGAAAGAAAGAATTAAAGATAGCAAACCATATTAGGCATAATTAGCAAGTCAAGTTGAGTAAATTGCAACCAATAGAAGAATAATAGGTTGAATTTCAAATCTTATGATATAGACTGAATTGTGTGCTTGAAAATTCATATTCTGAAGTCCTCACCATTAGTACTTCAGAATATGATTATGTTTGGAGACAAGCGTCTATATGGAGGTAATTAGATCAAAATGAAATAATTAGAGTGACCCCTAATCTAAAGTCTGATGTCTTTATAAGAAGAGAAAACCAGGAAATAGACACACAAAGGAAAGACCATATGAACACACAGAGAATACCACCACCTATTTACGAAGGAGAAAGATCTTAGGATAAAGCAGTCCAACCGATCCTCAATAGTGGACTCGTATCCTCCCAGATCCTTGATAGTGGACTCATATCCTCCCAAACTCTGAGGAAATAAATTGCTATTTTTTGATCCATGCAGTCTGTGCCAATTTGTTATGGATGCCCTAGAATCCATTTGGCAAAAGAAGGACATACCTCAAAAGAAAGTGGAAGATCTAGAAAACCCTCAAGAACAGATACTAGCTGTAAAGATGCCTAGAACCTTAATTTGGAAGGGGTATATCACAAAGAAGTCAAATTTAGTTGAGCTACAAGCAATTAGATGCAACATCCTTCCCTAGATTTCACTTGGCATAAACATGGTGGCTTCTAACGTGAAGTAAGGTCAGAAGATTCTGAGGCAAGAACCTTCATAGGAATCTTTGTGTCCACAACAAGAGTTTAACTCAAATGAAATGGTCCAATATGTCACTCAATTTTATAGCATTCCTGATCTTCAGACTGCAAATTTGAACTCAGACCAACAAATGCCCATAAAATCTAAGTAGCAGACATTGTGGAAAAGTTTAGGGTACATTCCCAGCAGATAATACATTGAACTTTGAGAATGTCCCTGTTCTTCAAGTGGCTTTTCTCTAATTGTACTTGACACAGGGAGCCTACATAGTTGAGACTTGGAGTGTGTCAAGTATGGTGGATGATCACAACTGAGGCAGTACTCTCTCCTCCTCTGTGTCCAACTATAGACTAAGCAAAAAAAAAAAAAAAGGAAGGAAATAAAAATCCACATGACTCCGAGCCCCTATGAGGAAAACATGGGTGAATAATTATAAATGTTCACAAATTAATGTCATAAACCTAAGGCATTTGTAGAGATGGATTGGGAATGGCAGGGGAGGGATAAGGGTGGGTAATTGGGGGGGGGCTCTAAATCTAAATTTCAGAATTTATATATTATATTATTTCATTAGAAGCTTGTTTGAGTGTTCAACAAATAAATTTCTGAGTAAAAAAAGTATAGCAGTAGTGGTGAAAAATATATTTAATTATCATATATTGTAATTTTTCTCTGAATTATAGTTCTTAGTTTTGAGATTCTAATTTTTAGGTTGCAAATAATTGTCAATTTAACCACTTTTTAAAAACTTATTTGGCTATGGGCTGGAGAGATGATGGCTCAGTGGTTGCCTGGCATGTGCAAGTACCCAGGTTCGATCCCTAGCATCACATATACAACTAAGTGGAGGCAAAGCAAAAACTAGGTTAAAAAAAATAAAATTAACTCTCTCTTTCTCTCTTTAAAAAAATATTTGGCTAGAAAATATGTGACATCAATCTACTGAAATTGGTTCATAGCAGCTCATCAGATAAATTTAACATAGTTTTCCTAATTCCACATTCACTGGCAGGGATGCTGACAGGTGGAAATTGCCATAGCAGGAATATTTACATTACGAAAATCAGCAAATTCTAAATATCAGGGATTTGCCTTTCATAAGTGTCAGCTATTAAGCATATATCAATATAACAATGGATTGAACCTCTGAAACCTTGAGCTTAAATAAGCTTGTCTTCCTTTATTTTGCTCTTGTCAGTATATTGGTCACAACAATGCAGAAGTGGACTAAAATAAAACAAGTCCTCAGAATGCTCAAAAAAAGGTAGCTATTGTTTCTTGGTGCCCCAACATAAACTTGCATTGTAGAATCACATTATTTTTTAAAAGTAAATTGAAAATCAATTCAACATACCATGAAGAATTAGAAATACATATTTTTTTCTGGAATAAAACAATGCTTCTTACCAAGGAGGGTAAAATTAAGAAAGTCTATAAGAAAGGTACACAAAAAATATTTTAAAGATTATAAACTCAGAAAAATATATGTAAAAAATAAATATAAAAATAAATGGTTAATATCCATACCGCATAAAATTTAGAACAGTAGAAAATGGCAACATGAATATAAACAGGCAAATCACTAAAGAAGAAATATGTATGCCATTTCAATATATGAAAATATATTAATCTCATTAATAAATGAATTCAAATAAAAACAACATGAAAATTTTTGCCCATCTGGCAAATATGATAAAGATGGACACATTCTTAGGATTGTTAAGAGTGGGGATCAACAAACACTCACACATTGCTGAGGGAATTAGAGTAACTTAGAAATTTTTGGAAGGTAATTAGGCATATTAATTAATTAATGTGCATTTTAAATTGTTCTGTCAGTCTTGGAGATTTGTGTGGTCACCTGCTCTGGACTTACCTACATTGGGTATATTCATACAACTTCAGTTCCTAAATATATTTATGAACTGGTTTGACCTGATTGAGCTAAATGAAGGAGTAACTACTGGAACAAGGAATCACAAACTGTCTCATTTCTAGAATGAGTAACACAGTGACTTAGGACAACAACATCTACTCTTGGCTCTGCTAGTAAGTTCTGATAAAGCCTGTACCAGTCACTTGCCTATGGGCCAATTTCATTAAAAACAGTAAATATATAGATACACTATACACACACATAGACATTACATGTATAAACATTTACATACATTTCCTCACACATAAATCTTTCAGAAAGTAATAGAGGCATTAAATAATATCATCTCAAATTTTCTTCCAGTTAAAGAATACTTTCAATGTGTTCTCAGACACTTTTTTTGTTGTTGTTGTTTTTGGTACTAGGAGTTAAACCCAGGCATACTTTTCCACTGAGTTACATCCCCGTTCCTATTTTTTTAAATTTGAGACAAGTCTTATTAAGTTGCCCAGGTTTTTCTCAAACTTGCAACCCTCCTTCTCAGCCTCCTCAGTTCCTGGAATTACAGGCGTGCCCAACTCAGACACATTACTCATGCTTCTCTTAGTCCCTAACTTCTCTGAGCTTCACCACCTTCATGAATGAAATACAGACCAATAGTAAAAAAGATCACTGGGATCACTCTTCACTTTAAAATTTCAGATTGTTTATGGCAAAAGAGTCAAAATGTGTGTGTGTGTGCACAAGCATACACGCTCATGTGCATGTGCATGTATATGTCCCACTTTGGCAGTTAGCCCTAAAATTATTGACCTCAAGAGAGTCATTCATTCATTCTTCCATTCATATATTTAACACTGCAAGTATTTATCAAGGGAAAGGCACTGTGGTGAAGATGAAGGTAAGGCAGATGTCCTCCTTCTCTAGACCAACATTTTACAAAGTGTAAGGAAGCAATAGCAATACAACGTAGACAATAGTAAGCAGTGTGTAAGTGTGAAATATTTTGTAAATGCAAAGTAGACAGAAAATGAAAGATTTTACTGGAAGGTTTCATTGATAAAATGGCCTTCAGAGTTAGGAACAGTGGTGGGAATCTGTGATCCCAACGCTTGGGAGGCTGAGGTGGGAAGAAGGCTTGAGGCCAGGAATTCGAGACCAGTCTGAGTAATATAACAAAACACCTCAAGAAAATGAAAACGAATGTGGCCTTTGAACCCAGTCATGTTAATATAGAATAAACCATTACAAAATGTGTTGAATATGTACAAGATAACAAAAGCAATCAAAGGAAGAAGCAGTTTATACAATCAGAATTCAGCCTAATACAACCGCTATGGTGTCACATACTAAGGAACTTGGTATTTTTTGAAGGTTTGGGATATTTATTTCTCATCCTTTCTGGGGAGCAGGTAGTAAATTAAGTGAAGTGTAGTTCACTATTTCTGTTTTTAATTTTGGTTCACTTTTCAAAGAACACTATATTACATCTTAATTGACTCTATAGAAAGAAAATCTAAATATAAATATTACTTTAAAGTTGGCCCTAAAGCCTCTGAATATGTGCACTTGTACCATATTGATAAGACAGTCAATAATAATACTATTCAGATACGAAACACATCAAACATGGTAGGTTCTTCCATGTTTTATTGTGCTAATAGACACAACCCCTACAACCAATGCAGCAAATCTGCTTTTGTTTTTATTGCTTTGTCTTTGAAATTTTAGTTCTTTGTCTTACAACAATGATGCAGTTACAGATGAAGAAAAGAAATTGTCATATTGGAGTGCAATGCTTCCTTGCTAGAAATAAACAAACCAATTTTAGTAAAAATAAAACTGACCTAACTCTGTGCTAAGATCTCAGACTTAATAGCCACTCCAATTTTCTCTGACATTTAAAAATTATAAGGTACAGCCAAAAGAAATTCTTAAATGTCAGAATCCTCATAATTTCTTCAACTTTTGCCATCGAATTCTTAACTCCTCCCCCCGCTGCACCCCTAACTCCCAGCAGCTTGCGAAGATGGTGTGGCAGCAGAGAGCCCCCAAGATGTGCCCTATGCACAGTTCTGCTGGTAGCTTGGCCAGTTCAGCCGGGATACACCTCCACCATGCTCCTGCAGAACCATTTCACTGCACCAGCATACACTCTTAAATTGGAGTCCATAGGAGAAAATCTGGGAAACTGAGGCACCACAGTTCTCTTCCCCACATTGATGTTTAAATTATGTTTAATTCATCAGAGTAAGTTAATTTTTGGCTATTGCATTGTGGCACATTTGTCATTAACTTACTAAAGTCTGAATCATAGGAGAACTGAAATCGTGTTGATTGCGAGTAGTGTGTCAGTAGTGGAGAATTTAATAATAGAGGAGGAAAATGAAAAATAGGAATAAAGACAAGGAGGAGGGGGAGGAGAAGTAGGAAGAGAGAAAAAAAAAAGCCATAGAACAGACCAGATACTTGTTAAAAGGGAGACATTCTTGGACCTTCTCTGAACATGGCCATGACACAGTGAGGATGTTTCTGTTACTTACTTTACATGCAAGTGACCAGTTGTGGAAGCTCAGAGAGGTGAATAGCTTGCCCATCATCACACAGCTAATTAGTGGCAGAGCTGGTATTCAAACACACATTCTGTCCCTCTAAGACAATTTTAATCATTGTATCTGCATCCCAAAAGCTGTGAGGGGAAAGTGGCAGGACCAATAAGATTGGATCTATGTTTAGGAAAATTTACCTTAAGTATTCACTGAAATACCAACTTGTTCCACATTGTTAATTGAATATCCATCAGAGCAAAAACATTTTTAATTAATATCTGCTAATTTTACTATTATATCACTGAAATGAAGGTAGAGATATTCTCATTAGCTTTCCTTAGTTTTTTATATTACCTTATTTCTTATAAATTTCTATTTTGATATCATAAAATAAAGAAGGCCCCATTCATTTTTTTTGCCCATCAAATTTCCATGTGCATTTTGTAAATGGTGTATGTGTGCGTGAGAAAAAGCACTGCACTTCACAAATTATTAATGGTAGGAAGCAGTCAATCCTATTTTCCTAGCTCTGCATTCTGAGGGATCCCGCTAATTTTGTTTTCAGAAGGTTGTTTTATATTTTTTTAACGTTTACAGACTGGAAATAAGATACATATTTTATTACTTTCCTCACTTAGAAATAAAAAATAATTATCATTATGGAGAGTATTGGTTAATGTTCTAAAAAAGGAAGATTAAAAAGAAGAATCTTATTTTCTAGTCAATGAAACCACCATGTTATTATAGCAACATTTTCTCTTAATTTTTAAAATATTGTCTAATGAAACAATCTGGAGAACCCTGATTTGAGGATGACCCTTTAAAGTAATGGAGGGATTTTATATTGGCTTGTCAGAGGCAGATGAACTGTATGCTCTGTAAATTCTACTGTAATTGTGTCCATTCTCTGATTTTGCTTCAGTTTGGTTGTTAACTATAAAATTACTGATAAGTAATAAAACACAGGTCAAAAGTACTAAACCTTTGTTGCAAATATCACCAAATCATAACAAGGAAGTACCAACTGAAAGTCACAATTCCTAGCATTTACCTGTAAAATGTGGTTTAAATAACAGGACAATTTCCCCCCCTACTTTGTGTAGCTTATTAAGATTTTACCTTGCTCCCATAGTTTCCTATCCAAAGGAAAAGAGGTGTTTCTAGGACCTACTTTGGTAAATTCCACTTGAGAATAAATTATCTGTAATTATTAAATATTCATAGAGGGTTTAGGCTGTCCTATTTTGTCTGGCAAGGAATTGCAAGCCATATAACCATCTGTCTCTAAAGTATAATGAGGAAGATGAATGCTTATAGTGCTCCCTGTGGCTAATTTTTCCTAATACATCACCTTTCTTCAAAAAAGAATAGTTGTGATTCTATTTATGATGTTCAAGGCTCCACAGAGCTCTTACAAATGTTCTCTGATATGAAGTTCCATCTGAAGCTCTAATGCATCAGTCAAAATAAGCAAATAGTACCACACAGGATAGAGTTGGTCAAAACAGAAATGAGTGAAGGACAAAAAGTACGCTGTTATGATTATGTGACCTTTTCTTCTCATTCCATCTCCCATTAGTAAAAACTTACTCAATCAAATATGTGCTCCACTATCCTCCTGTGATTTGACATATCAGTAAATTTATTACCAGCATTTCTCAAAAATACAGTTTTAAAGAATGGTTGCTTCAAAGAAATACAAGCAGCTGTTACTTTAAAAAGAGTTCTCAGATCAAATAACTTTGGCAAACACTAAATTATAGAACGCTTAGTGGGTTTGTGTACTTAAAGATTTCTTAGAGATTTTAGGAGGTCAATATTCACTGCAAATCATCATGAGAAGCTTGTAGATTTTCAAAATTGCCTGAACATTTTTGTTTTGAAATTTTTTTCACAGAATGTATTCATGTGAGTATTGTCCCATGGAATTCTCTTTGGGAAACACTGAAATAAGTAACTGCAAAATCATTGCTGGGTATAGTTTTAAATATAAGGTAGGCAAATGGAAATACTCTTTCTTCTGAAACAATTGACAAGTATACCAAAGGAGCTTGACACTGTAATACAAGAAATAATGACAGAAAAATGCACATTTTCCATGGCGACATTTACTCAGGTGTTATGATGTGGCAATCATTCACATAAATGGAATTGCTCCACTCTTGCTTCATGAAGTCAAACTGACCACAATAATTGTGATTTTTGTCCAAAGTACATCAAAACATGATAAAAAGTGTGTCATTTAGATATTTTAGCATAAACTGAATAACCAGCAGGTTGGGAGAAATTTGAACTTTGATTGTGCTATGGTTTGGATATACATTGTCCCCCATAAAACTCATGTGTTACCTAATAAAATAATGATCAAAAGTGAAGGAGAACTATAAACTAATCAGTGGGTTAATTCACTTGATGGATTAATAATTTGAATTATTGGGGAGTATCTACTGGCAGGTAGGTTATGGCTGGAGAAGTAAGTCACTGGGGGCATACCCTTGGAGATTATATTTTGTTCATGACTCTCTGCCTCTCTCTCCTCCCCTTCTCTTCCTCCTTCTTCTTCTCTCTCTCTCTTTTACTGCTGTCTCTCTCTCTCCCTCCCAGTTGAGATGAGCTGAATAGCCTTCTACTACCACATCATTTAGCTATAATGTTCTGCCTCACCTTGGACCCAGAGTGATAGAGTCAGCCAACCATGGACTAAGACCCCTGAAACCATGAGCTTAAATAAACTTTTCCTCCTCTAAGCTGTTCTCATCAGGTATTTTGGTCACAGCAGTGACAAACTTACTGACACAGAATGGATAGATAAAATGCCCTGTATTCCCCTTCCAACTTTGACAGTCTATGGTTCTGAGGGCATAGCTTATAACAATCTGTGGCTATGGTGAATCACCCTAAGCCACAATTGATAATAGAGATGCTCAAGACAGTGTCAGATTGGATTATTTTGTTTCTTTCCTAAAAATGCTATAGTATCATTATGGACTAAATGCTATGTCTACCCCAAGTTTAAATGCGGAGGTCTGAACCCCCAGTGTGATATTAGAAGGTGGGGTCATTGAACAGTAGTAGGTCATGAAGGTGAAATCTTCATGAATTGGATTAATACCCTTATAAGAAGGGATATGAGAGGCATGATCTGTCTGGCATGTGAGAATACAAAGAGAAGACAGAAGTCAATAAATCAGGGTCTTAACCAAAATACCAAGCATGCTGATACACTGATCTCAAGCTCCTATCTTCCAGAACTTTGAGAAATAAATATTGTTTTTGTTTAAGTCACCCAAACTATGATATTCATATAAATCAGCCTTTACTAAGATAAGTGGTTTTCATTATGTGGACACTAGAAATTCAGGAAGCATTCACGGAGCACATCTACACACACAGATTAAAAGGGAAAAATTCTTATATAGATTTCCCCATATCATGTAGAAAAAATCAGTAATGCTTTATTGTAAAGTTCTGAAAAACATCCATTTGTTTCCACAAATTATATAAGTGAGGACAGTGTTCTAAATTCATATACTGCAAATAGTCTTATAGTTTGGATATGGAATGTCCTCCAAAGTTTCCTGTGTAGAAGGCTTGGTCCCCAGTTGGTAGTAATGTTGGGATGTGGTGAAAACTTTAGGAGGCAAGATACAATTGGAAAAGATGGGTCACTAGGAGAGTGTCCTTGATGGTTCTGTCTCATCCCCAGCCTGTCTCTCTTGTCTCTAGACTCCCCCTGCACTCTCTTGACCACCAGGAATTGAGTAGCTATGTTCTGCCATGGCTCCAGGTCATGATGTTCTGAATCATCACAGGTTCATAGTAATGGGGTCAAGCAACAATGGACCCTGAATTGGTGAATGAAAACAAATCTTCCCTCTTTTAACTAATTCACATCAGATATTTTGTCACAATGACAAACCAAGATCACAGAAATCTGGTGCTGAGAAAAAAGATCATATCTGTGATATGTTTCAGAAGTCTTTGGAATTAGTTTTACAAGAGGAATTTGAAACTGTTTTGAGATTCAGGAGAGAAAAAATTTAGATTGTTGTAAGCAGAACTTTCTAGGCAACTCTGGTGGGAGCTCAGAAGGCCAGAACACTGTTAGGAATATAAACTTAAAGGCCAGGGGCATGATGTTTTAGATGAAAATGAAGACTTCTTTGAGAATTGGATTGGAGGACATTTATTTTGACAAAGAACTTATATACATTTTTTCCATATCCTGAGATTTTGTGTAAGTCTCTGCTTAAAGTCAGTGCACTAATTAATCTGGCAGAAGAAATTTCAAGGCATTATAGCATCCTGGAGGTGGCTTGGGTATTTATAGTGGCTTTAAACTGGGCTTACAAGGAGAATAAAGAGAAAAAAGCAGAGTAGAAAAATTTGAAAAACTTTCATTTCTTTCTAGGAAAGGAGCATGTTTTAATGTGGCTTTAGAAGGTGTGATTGCTGAAAAGTTTGGTTCCCATAAAAATAATTCAAGAACTTTGCACTAGGACAATAGGAAAGATCCCTTAAGAGTATCTCAGGAATTTGTCAGAACCAAGCTAATACAGATTCAAGGGTGTAAATGTTTAAACTTTTAATTTGAGAAAAGAGTCCCTGGCAACCTTTTCCCACAGGGACATCTAGAAAGTAGTTTCCTCAGGATTCTTTTCACAATTTTCAGTCATTCAGCCACTCAGAGGCCACTGAAGGCCTGCCTAAAGAATAGTACTCCCACTGGTAGTGACTTCAGCATTGTCCACTTAATGATGGTTTTGCAGGTATGCAGAGTGAAAGAGATATGGTGTCACAGAGGCTTTTACCAAGATTTTAAAGGAACCCTAAGAAACCAGGAAGTGAGTGGCAGAATCAAAATCCCTGAATGTGTCCCTGAGAGGTCAATGCATGAAGTTTTGAATGTCAAATCAAAGCTGCAACGGAAGGGCTAGAGCAGTGGCTGAACTGTTGGATTGCTTACCTAGCATGTGTGAGAACATAGGTTAGAACCCCAGAACCACATACATAGCTAAAAGTCAGAGAACAAAGGCCAAATGAAAAAAAATAAATAAAACTGATTCTTTCTCTCTCTCTCTCAAAAAAAAAAATAACAAAAACAACAAGCAAACAATAACAACAGCAAAATGCTGCAATGAAAGTTTGAGATACCAAGATTCAGAATGTCTGCTAAGGGAATTTGCAAAAAGTGAACATAGCCAGCCCAACAAGAGGCCATGTGCTGTACCAGTAAGGTCATAGGGGCATGATTTATTAAGGTCACTGATGCTCACATCATTCCTCTACATGCTCTGGATATTGGGCATGGAGCTATAAGATTTAATGACTACCCTGCTACATTTATATCTTCCTTTGATCTCGTCTAGCCTTTTATACCCACATTCCTTCTTTTGGGAGTGGTAATATTTATCCTGTGCATGTCCCACTATTGTTTGTTAGAAGAATGCGAACAGAAATTTGTATTTTTACAGGATCATATAGCTAAAAGTTTTACATGAGTCTCAAAGAAGCATTTGGACTTGGATTTTGAAGCAATTCTGAACTGTTAAGTCTAAGTAGACTCTTGGAGATGTACTGAATGCATTTTGCACTGTGAGAGGGATGTAAGCCCTTGTAGGGGGCAGGGGAGTAATGTCCCCCAAAGGCTCATGTGTAGAAGGTTGGTGCTTTTGGGATATGGTAGAAACTTTAGAAAGTCGTGACAAGTTGGAGGAAATAATTCATAGGTAGTATGTCCATGATGGGCATATTGAGAAACTGATACCTTCCTACCTCTGTCTTTGTCTCTTTTTGTCTCTGTTTCTTTCTGCCTCTGCCCTTCTACTTCTGAAACCATATGCCAAATAATAAATAAATATTTCCTTCTTTAAGTTGTTATTCTTGTATATTTTGTCAAAGTGATTGAAAACTGACTAACACAGACTGTTGGAGAATTTGGTAATAATATATCAAACAACTATAACTATATATCAAACACTCATGAAGTTTTTTCTTTTAATTAGTTGAATATGGACTTACAGTTGAGAGGGAATCATTATCAAACAATCAAGAACAAATGTATATTTACATAGTTACCAAGGCTGATGCCCTGTCATGATTTCCTCCCTTGGGTTCCCCATGGTTGTGTATTTCCCAAAAAAACCCCTGTGTTAAGTGGACTTCTCCTGGAGGTTGGAGATCTCCTTCTGAGATGATTCCCCCATGCTCCCTCCCCCCAGTCTCCTAGATATCCTTCCTAATCCCTCCCCCCTCCCTGCCCCCATCCTACATCTCCAGGTATCCTAGGCAAGGTTCCCCCTGTTTGTGTAAAAATTCATACATTTTGAGGTTATTATTAGCTTAGCCATCTACTTTACTATTTCCATTTGTATTCTAGTTTCCAAAAATCAGAGAAAATATTCGGCCCTTGAGTCTCTGAGATTGGGATACTTCACTTAGCATAACTTTTTCCACCTCTACCCATTTGGCTTCAAAAGCCATAATATCATTTATTCTAACGGCTGAGTAGTATTCCATTGTATATATGTACCAAAGTTGTTGAATCCACTCGTCCAATGAGGGGCATCTGGGTTGGTTCCATAGTTTAACTATAGTAAATTGAGCTGCTGTAAACATTGATGAAGCCATATCACTATAGTATGCTCATTCTAACTCTTTTGGGAAACTATCCCAGGAGTGGGATAGCTGGGTCATAAGGTAGTTCCAGCCCTAATTGTTTGAGGAGTCTCCAGACTGCTTTCCAGAGTGGCTGAACCAGTTTGCAGTCCCACCAGCAATGTGACAGTGTTCCTCTTTTCCCACAGCCTCTCCAGCATCTGTCATTGTTCGTATTCTTCATTTTTGCCACTCTAACAGGAGTGAGGTAGAATCTCATTGAAGTTTTGACTTGCATTTCTCCTATTGCTAATGATGTAGAGCATTTTCCCATACATTTGTGGGCTTTCTGGACTTCCTCTGGTGAGAAGTTTCTTTTTAGATCCTTAGCCCATTTATTGATTGGATTATTTGTGATTTTTGTTTTTAGCTTTTTTAGTTCTTTGTAAATTCTGGATATTAGCCCTCTGTCCAAGGTGTAGCAGGCAAGGATTGTCTCCCATCCTGTTGGATCTGTCTTGACACTTCTAATTCCTTAGCTGTGCAAAACCTTTTTAGTTTAATTGCATCCCATTCATTTATTCTTTACTGCTTGTCCCATGGGAGTTTTATTAATGAAGGCACTGCTGAACCCTATGTCCTGTAGTGTTGATCCTACTTCTTTTTCAAGTAAATTTAAATTTACTGGCTTAATACCCAGATCTTTTCTCCATTTTGATTTTATTTTTGTGTAGGGAGAAAGGTAAGGATCCAGCTTCAGTTGTCTACACATGGCTGTCCAATTTGTCCAACACCATTTGTTGAACAAGCTATCTTTCTTCCACAGTATGTTTTTGCCCCCTTTATCAAATATCAAATAATTAAAAATATGGGGGTTCATCTCAGAATCTTCTATTCTATTCCATTGGTCTTCAGTTCTGTTTTGATACCAATACCATGCTGTTTTTGTTACTATGGCCCTGTAGTATAATTTCAGGTCAGGGACTGAGATACCCCCTACTTCTTCCTTCCTGCAAAGTAATGTTTTGACTAATCTGGTTCTTCTGTTATTCCATACAAACTTGAGAATTGCTTTTTCTATATCTGTGAAAAATGACATTGGTATCTTGATGGGGATTGTGTTAAATCTGTATAGTGCTTTGGGTAGAATGACCATTTTATTATATTAATTCTGCATAACCATGAGCATGGAATGTTTTTCCATCTACTCAGGTCCTCTGCAATTTCTTTTTTTAGGGTCTGATAGTTTCCTTTGTAGAGGTCCTTAATATCCTTTGTAAGGTTGATGCCCAAGTATTTTATTTTTTTGGAGGAGGTGGTGAATGGGAGAGATTTCCTGATTTTTTTCTTCTGCAGACTTGTTGCTGGAGTAAAGGAAAGCTAGTGATTTATTGGTGTTGATCTTATAGCCAGCCATTTTGCTGAAATCACCTATAAGCTCTAGAAGTTTTCTGGTCAAGCTTATTGGGTCTTCTAGGTATAGAATCATGACATCAGCAAATGTAGACAACTTCCTCTTTTCCTATACAAATTCCTTTAATTTCCTTGTCTTGCCTGATAGCTCTGGTAAGGGTTTCAAGAATTATATTGAACAAGAGTGGTGAAAATGGACAACCTTGTCTTGTTCCTGAATTCAGTGGAAATGCTTTCAGACTTTCTCCATTGAGCATAATGTTGGCTATGTGTCTGTCATAAATGGATCTAACATAGTTAAAGTATCTTCCCTTGATCCCTATCTTCTCCAGAATTTTGAGCATAAAGTGGTGTTGAATTTTATCAAAGGCCTTTTCTGTGTCAATTGAGATTATTACATGATTTTTATTTTTTATTTTGTTTAACTGGTGAATTACATTTATTGATTTGTGTATGTTGAACCAGACTTGTTTTCCTGGAATGAAGCCCACTCGATCATGATGTATTATCTTTTTAAGGTACTTTTGGATCCAATTAGCTAGAATTTTATTAAGGATTTTTGCATCTATGTTCATCAGGGAAATTGGTCTGTAGTTCTCTTTTCTTGATGTGTCTTTGTTGGATTTTGGTATCAGTGTAATATTTGCTTCATAAAAAATTTTTGGGAGTGCTCCCTCCCTATCAATTTCATGTAAGAGCTTCTAGAGGATTGGTGTTAACTCTTCTCTGAAAGCTTGGTATAATTCTGCCACATATCCATTTGGTCCTGGGCTTTTCTTTTTTTGGAAGAGCTTTGATTGCTACTTCAATTTCACTAATTGAGATAGGTTGGTTTAGATTTTCAATGTCCTCCTGTGTTAATGCAGGGATATCATATGTATCCAAGTATCTGCCCATATCCTCCAGATTATCAAACTTGGCAGAGAATAAATTTTCAAAATAGGTTCTGATAATCTTCTGGATTTCGGTTGAGTCTGTGGTGATATCTCTGTTTTCATCTTTGATTTTGTTGATTTGCTTCACTTTATTCTTCCTTTGGTGAGGTTGGCAAGGGGTCCGTTGATCTTGTTTATTTTTTTCAAAGAACCAACTCTTTATTTTGTTGATAATTTGTATTGATTTTTTTGTTCTCAATTTCATTTATTTCAGCTCTGATTTTAGTTATTTCCTGTCTTCTATTACCTTTGGGATTGGATTGTTCCTCTTTTCGCAGGCATTTGAGTTGTAGCATAAGGCTATTTATTTGGGCTCTTTTTAGATTTTTGATGTACGCACTCAGTGCTATAAATTTACCTCTTAAGAATGCCTTCATACTATCCCAGAGATTTCTGTTTATTGTTTCCTCATTCTCATTCATTTCCAATAGTTTCTTGATTTCTGCTCTCTTTGCCTCTTTTATCCATCTTTGTTTAAGAGGAAATTATTTAATTTCCAAGTATTTGAGTAATTTCTATTGTTTCTTTTGTTGTTGATTGCTAAGATCATAGCATTGTGGTCTGACAAGATACATGGGACTCTATCAACTTTTTTCTATTTGTTAAGATTTCCTCAGTGAACTAGGAAGTCATCTATTTTAGAAAAGGGTCCATGATCTACTGAGAACAAGGTAAATTCAGCTGACATAAGATGGAATATTCTGTAGATATCTGTTAAGCCTGATTGGTTAATAGAGTTGTTCAAATTGGAGATGTCTTTATTGATTTTTTGTTTTGATGATCTATCTAGTGTTGATAATGGTGTATTGAAGTCCCCCAGTATTATTGTGTTGAGATCAATGAGGGGATTAATGTCCTTAAGGTTTTTTCCCCATATAATTGGGGGGGGGGGGTTGTAATTGAGGGCATCAGTGTTAATTATTGTTGTCTTGTTGATGAACTGTCCCTTTTAGTATGATGAAGTGTCCCTCTTTTGTCCTTTCTGACTAGTTTTAGCTGGAAATTAACTTTATCAGAAATTAGGATTACCACGTTAGCTTGCTTTTTAGGGCCACAGACCTGGTAGACATTTTGCCAACCTTTCACTTTCAGTCTGTGTCTATTTTTGAGCCTTAAGTGTATCTCCTGTAGACAACATAGTGTTGCATTTTGTTTTTTGATCCAGTGAGCCAATTTGTGTCTTTTAATTGGGGCACTGAGACCATTCACATTCAGAGTTAGAATAGATATGGGAAACTGAGTCTCAAATGTTGTGACTATTACAGAGTTTTGAGCCATCTTGGGAATCTTTTGGTGTGTAATGTGGTTATTGACTTGCCCTTGTTTAAGGATTTAGGATATTATTAGCATTTTCTTCTGAATGAAGAATATCCTTGAGAATATTCTGTAGCACAGGATTTGTTTCCATGTATCTTGCTAACTTGAGTTTATCATTGAAGTATTTAATTTCCCATTCACATTTAAAGCTGAGTTTTGCAGGGTATGTTATTTTTGACTGAAAATTGTTATCTTTCAACCCTTGAAAAATATTGTTCCAAGATCTCTGGCCTTCATTGTTAGATCTGAAAAATCCATAGTGTTCTTAATTGGCTTGCCTCTGAATGTGATTTGGGGCTTTTCTCTAGCTGCTTTTAGAATTGTCTCTTTAATTTATCTGTTATTCATTTAGTATATGATATGTCTTGGTGAATTTCTCATTTGATTAGGCCAGTTTGGTGTTCTATAAGCATCTTGGATGTGGTATTCTGGGTCAATTCTAATGTAAGGGAAATCCTCCTTTATAATTTGGCTTAGAAGATTCTTAATGCCTCTTGTTTTCTGTTTGGAGTTTTCATCAATGACTCTCAGGTTATTTCTCCTCACTTGTCAAATATTATTTGGAGGTTCTGGTCATGTATTGTAAGTTTCTTCTCTTGTCTGTCCTCCTTGAACTTGACATTGCTTAGCCTATCTTCGTTATCTGATGTACATTCTTCAAGAGCTGAAGTTCTATTTTCAGTGGAGTTTTCTCTAGTGTTAGTATCTTCCAGTGAAGATTTAATTTGATTGACAGTGTTTTTCAATTCTGGTAGCTCTGCTACATCTCTTTTCAGAGTGTTTAATTCTTTATATAGCTGATCTTTCATCTCATGGAATTGCTCCCTTATTTCCTTATAAAAAATGTCTCTCATCTCTTGAAATTGTTCTCTGATCTCTTTCCTTAATTCTTTCAACTCTTTGATTGAGTTACTAATCATAATGTTGATACAATTTCTTTGGTTTTCATCTAGGGCCCCAACTATGGAATCCTTGGGTGGAGAGCTGTGAGGTTGAGGAAGAGAGTTATTTCCCCTTTTCCTCATTTTCAGAAACAGGGAGTGTGTCTTGAAGACTGACCGTATTACTCTTGTAGGGGTAATTGGAGCTTATTATGGCTTTGCTTCATTGGGATGGGGTGCTATTTGGGCAGCTCTGACCTATAGGTGCCAGTCCAATCAGTGAGGAATTGAGAGCCTTTAGGTGCATATACTAGACAGTTTCAACTAAAACAGTCATGATGATGATTACCAACTATAGGAGCAGTTTTCTTTGAGAAAGCTCTCATGATATATTATGATAGCAAGCAAGTACCTATTTTGAAGAATGCCCCTTTCTTCAGTTAGCAGGGCCTCTATAAGTGGGGAGAAGAAATGTCTAGAAACCCAGGGAGGTGAATTGGGGAGGTAGATTAGAACTCTTGAGTTAGAATAAAGGGGAATAAGGGTTTAGGAAGGTGTAGGCTATTCGATTAGGAATAAGGAAAACATAGAAATGGGATGTGGATGGGGGTGAAGATTTTGGGTGAGGATGAGCGGGAACAGCAGATATTTTAGGAATTGCCAGAGTAGAGGGGAAGAAGGGGTTAGTATGGGGTGTAGTTCTCTTCAACAACAGGAGGGCTATTTTGCTATCATGAAGTGTTTTCCTGGTTGGACCCCAATGCTACAGAGATAGAAGTCGAGTTCAAGAAGACACAGAGACAGTAGAAGCCAACCACCAATACATACACACACACAAAAAAAGCATACATTCAGGAACACCAAATTCAGTAATAACATTAAAGCAAAAAAAGATTAAATAATAAGAAAACATTAAAAATTAAATGTCAAACAAGTTAAAAATACTAGACAGCAGCAGGAACCACATTAAAAAGAAAGAAAGAAAGAAAGAAAGAAAGAAAGAAAGAAAGAAAGAAAGAAAAAGAAAGAAAGAAAGAAAGAAAGAAAGAAAGAAAGAAAGAAAGAAAGAAAGACTAGTTTGGAAAGTTCTGAATTTTTTGCCCCCTAGGTCAGTTTGTACCATGAGGGAATGTGTTCATATCTGCCATCTAGCTGGGGACTCTTCCCAGTTGAGCTTGTTGGGGGAGATGCAGTTTAGTAATCTCTAGTAACCTTGGGTTTTCCTAGAGGATCTCCTCAAAATTTTCTGTTGCAGAGGGGTAGAAGACCCTGCCCTCTCCCACTTGTTGTGAGAATAGAGTTCAGCACCGCTTGAGATGCACTCCTGGGCTGATTATTTTCTGCCTGACCACACTCCTGATCTTCTTGAGCCAGGGACTCAGAAGCCATAGAGGTCTAGTAGATCCTACTGTAGATGTGTGGGGCTCTGACTGTTCCAAGGAGAGTGGCTAGACTGCAGCTCACGTCCCTGAGATCACTGATGATCCACTCTGGATGTCTTATGATCTTCAGAGGCCCCAAGAGCTGCTCTGTGGGGTTGTCACAGACCCAGCAAGGGAAGTCGTGTGTGAAAGAGGGTCCAGGCTAACTGGGCCAGTGTTTATGTGGTTCTCAATTGCAACCACTAGGGGGGCATCCCACCTGAAGAGCTCAGGACAAATGGAGAGTTGGTTATGCACAGAGCTCAGAGGCTGAGGGAGAGCCCAGGCTGCCCCTTTTGTTCAAAGGTTCCTGAGGCTGATGTCAGACCCTGCTATGTTAGAGAGTTACAGGCAGCTTTTGGAGAGACTGAGGCAGGTGGCCCCCTCAGGAAGAATATGACCTACTGTGCAAGTTCTGTTCACAGACTCCTCCTGTGGGGGCATGTAAAAGGGCAGGCAGAAGGCCACCACTTGTACATCATGCAAGCTGGAAAGGGGATTCACAGTCTCACACAATCCCCTGGGCAAACGGCCAGGTCACAGGGTGCTAAAATTTGTTTTTCTGTCTGTGGGGACTGAGGTCCCTAGTTCATGCATAAATGATGGGTCTGGTTTCACTTTTGCTGAGTGAGTGATCAGCCCCGCCCTCAGGGAAACCTCAGAATGACTGGCCGAGCTGGCAGGCCTCAGCTTCGATGCAACCGATGCAACTGCAGCTATAGGTTTGCTACTGCAAGCAATTAAATCCCAGAGCTTGCTGGGGCTGGAGCTGTGGCTCAGCGGTTTCAATGCTTGCCTGGCAAGCACGAGGACCCTGGTTCAAACCCCAGCACCACTTATACAACTAAGTGTTGGAGCAACTAAGGCCATGTGAAAAACTAAATAAAGTTACTCACTGTCCCTCTCTCTTTAAATCCCAGAGCTTGAGAATCTGCTCTTGCAAACTGTGAGCACTGGTTAGAAGGCATTCCCTGCTGCAACCAGGTTAGAATACTTGTTTCCTTCCCTCCTGGGTAGCTCCTCCCAACAACCCCTGTGGAGCTGATTGAGCAGCATGACAAACTCGTTGCTTAGATTCGTTAATGCAAAGCTTTTTTCCTTTGGTGTTAAAAAATTAGGGGCGGGTAATGATCCCACACACTGAGAGCCCGGTCCTACCGTTGTGCACCACTTCCCACTCCTGCAGCGTGAAGTATTACTCAGGAGCATCTCAGAATCACTGGTGGTGGGGTGGTCGCCATGTTCAATCCCCCACTCATGAAGTTTTGAAGGTAAAATAACTATCATTGTCCCTAATGATCTCATGACTATTTGCAATTTTTTAAAAAAATGTTTGTAAATTTTCTGTGTGAAAATTCTATGTTTGAAACTATCTGCTGTAGATAACTGCTTAATCTGGCAGTAACTCTAGTCCCCCAAACTTTTCTTTTTACTATAATCAGACTCTACTGTTGAAAAATTCAGCAGTCCTCACCTTCTGTCCTAGAGTTGAACAGGAGAAAAAGTTCAATATTATATGCATAAGTTCACTGTACAATAGCAATTCTTTCCACCCATACTTCTATAACATAGGTGACAGAAATGATTAGCCCATCTATACCTAGTAAATTGTGTTGACATTTTCATGCTTTGTGTTCAATCTCATAAATGTCATAATTATCTACTTAAGTGAGATTAACCCTTCCTAGTATCTCAATTTCCCACCAAATGTTTTATAAGTCCTGACTAACCTTTAGCATTCTGTCATATTACTCCATTTGGTGACAAAGTAATGTTTAAAAACACAGCATATGTTTATACATACAACTACTTAAGCTCTACTATTATCCATATAAGTACTAGCAAGTGTTGATTCTTACCTGTTTTCTTTTCTAATTAGTATGTGTTATCACAAAAGAATCTGGAACTAAGAGTTGGAAGAACTGACTGGGGCAATTTACCCTCTTCACCCATGACTAATGGGTGTGAGCCAGGATCCATAGCTTGGATGACACACTTAAATAGAGATCTATCTCATTTCTTCCCTCTTGACTATGTTCCAGTATTCCATTTATGTGAATATGTCCTAGACACAGGAAGGTTCTATCTCATCCATATTGCAGAATAGAGAGGAAAAGAAATGAAAACTCAAGAATCAGGGAGACCTCTAAGACAAGAGGTTTGGGATTTTTTGTTTGTTTGCTGGATTTTTTAAAGAGACTTCTAGTAGCACGTAAGTCCCAGCATAAGCAATAGTGTCAACACGGCCAAGCTTTGTTGTGTCAGGCTGCCACAGCAGACACAATGCTTTAGCTTTTTTTTTGAGGTTTACTGGATGGTTCTTACCAGTCTCCCCCAGACTATTAAGACTACTCTCCATTCCAGTGCTTCACTCATCGTCCTTCCTAATCATAGACTCAGTCAGTATCCCAGTCAGTAACTGCATAATCATAACAATTTAAGCCCAAAGACAGAATTTATTCTGTAATCTGGTAGCTAGCTATTTTAAGTGGTTTTGTTACATGGTACATTAAGCTACAGAAAGCCAAATACAAGAGCGATTCCCAGAAGTTTTCTCTGAGTGCCCATGTTCACTTCAAAAAGCTATAATGAAGATCAATGAAATATTATGCAAAAATGCTTTGAAAACTACAAAGAAATATGTAAGTTTGTAGCACTTAGAACTAACTACCAAACCTTCCTTATATTCACATACTTTTAGGTTCTAAGCCATTTTTTCTTAAATTCCTATAATTAGAAATTCTTTGGATCTATTTGGTAATACACTAATTCCTTTAAGTCGCTAAAGATGAGTCATATACATTGTATGCAAAATGTGCTTGTAACTGTCACTAATAATGTATATCTGTAATTTTGTTCTCAAAATTATAACAAAATATTCAAGTCAATAATTGAAAAAATGAATAAGATGCCTGCCAATAAAACTGTCTTTCTAAATTATTGTATTTAAATAGTATTATCAAAATTTAATTTTTTTAAAGATATGGATTGTTTTGTTTGTATAAAATTAGCAACAAATTTCTATCAGATTTGAATTTTCTATTTAATAAACTTCAAGTGAATACAAAATATAAGGAATGGGTTATGTAGTTTCTAATTTGTCAATTTTAATCTGGACTTGAAAAGTTCTTAAGATTTGTTTCTTTTCCTTAATATCCAGAAAAAGGCATGGTAGGTATGGTAAGCTGTATTTGTATATTTCTTACCACAAAGAAACAATTGCATTATTTCTTTAACAATTTATCATGGAAAAATAGCATTATAGGCATGAAGTTTTATGGATAATTGTATTATTGAGTATTGGATATAAGTAACTTTCATATAAAGACATGAAATCATTTCCATACCCTACTTATTTGATGTATCAACAGATATTTAATAAGTGCTCATTCAACATTGAATATGGTATTTAATAATGGTAACAGGACAGATGCTGCCCTTAAATCTATGTCTTCGTTCATTATACAGCAAACAAAAAAAATTAACAAGGAATGAGTGTCAAAATTAGTGCTAATAAGCTCAAAATAGTTTTCTTCTGAAATACCACCAGGAATATAAGTATCTCAAATTAATTCCCTAATTTTCTCACTTTCTGAGACATCTGGTTTTCACAGGGTAAAAAGAATCAAAAACATTTATAATTTGTGTGAAAATTCAAAGATATCAAAAGAGCATGGGAGAAATATCAATCAGGGTATCCTTAAGAAAACATAAATTGGGGCTGGAGTGGTGGCTTGGTGGTTATGGTGCTTGCCTGGCATGCGTAAGTATGCAAGTTCAAACCCCAGCACCACATACACAACGAAGTCTCAGAGCAACTAAAGCCATGTGAAAAACTAAATAAGATTGATTCTCTCTCTTTTTCTCTCTCTCACTGCCCCTCTCTCTTTAAAGAAAAAAAAAAAGAAAAGCATAAACCAAATTTCATATAAAAAACTGGTTGAATGGATATCAGAAGATTGGAAAGGCAACAAAGAATATAGAGATAGCACTGAGATAGTAGTATCAGAGAGAAGTTCCCTCTCTGGAGATGTGGGAATAGAGAGAAGAGGTCGAGAGAACCAGATCCTAGAACGAATGTTCTTCACCTAATACTGTTACCTCTGGGTGGGCATAAGGCAGATGGGAAACAAATTGGAAACTAAACCAATTAACAATACTCAGTGTGAAGTGTCTTGCTGAGGTGCTGTTAATATAAAGATCATGCAAAGTTCTGTCATAAAGTTCTGCTATGGTTTGGAAATGAGGTGTACCCTGATAAATCATATGTGAGACAGTGCAGGAACGTTCAGAGGGGACATGATTAGATGATGTGAGTTGTAATCTAATTGGTGGATTAATAATTTGAGTAGATTAATGGGTGGTAACTTGGCAGGTAGGCTGTGGCTGGAGAAATAAGTGGGTGGGGGGGCTTTGGGATTGCATTATCCCTTGCTCCTTGCACCCAAGCTTTCTCTCTGCTGACTGGCTGTCATGAACTGAGCAGCTTTCTTCTGCCAAAACCTTCCACCATGTTGTTCTGCCTCACCTAGAGCACAGAGTTATGCAGTAGATTAATCATAGATTGAACCCCTAAAGCCATGAGCCAAGTTTATTAACTTTTCCTCTGTTGCTGCCCAAGCATCCCTGGGCACCGGGCGGGGCAATCCGAACCAGCCGGATTGCCCTCCCCCCAGCCGATCAGGAAGATGACTGCCAGCAGCCAAAATCCCAGACCCCCCTCGCTGGGATCCCGTCCCTCTCTGCCGGGGAAATGAGTCAACCACATGCAGCGGATGGCAGCTCAGAATCCATTTATTTTCAGGGCACATGGATTTTTATAGGGAGGGGAGACGGCTAAGGAACCAATGGTGAAGATGCAGACTGGCTTATCCCAGCCAATGAGAGACTGCTATGTTGGTGTTGTCAGCTATCACCAACCGGAAGGTACAGAGAGAAAGAGGAAGCAGCCCTCGCGCAGGCGTGAGCTCTTTTTTGCTCAGAGCATGCGAAACATGAAAGAGGAGGAGAGGAGGAAGTGTCATGGCGTCCAGCGTAGCGTTTGTCTTTTGCACAGTGCCCAACATTCCTCCTCTAAGTTGTTCTGGATTGGTGTATTTATCACAGCAATGAAAAACTGAGTAAAATGAATTCCTCTCCCTTTTCTAGTATCATAGTCTCCCTTTTACAATCCGCTATTAACAGAATTAACAGAGAAGCAGATGGCAAAGAAGATGTGAAGTTTGTTGGAACTTAGTCCTGGTACTGCAAAGCATAATATGAAAGGGTGGGTTTGGAATTAATAGAGCTTCATAATTAGCACTAGGAACATGAGATTTGGAAGAGCAACAAGTCACTCAAGTGCTGTTGGTGCCCCAGCCCCTTCCCTCTCTGCCTCCTTTTCTGGGAAAGTAGTTGCCCTACATAGCTACTAGCTCTATGTTACCCCTATGTCTTCATTACCTTTCTAGTCTCCCAATAACAGTTGAATCAGCTAACTACTTGAATTTTTCATTGTTGTGTTTTCTTGAAAGGGACAGAATTTGCTTGACATTTTCAGCCTCTCCAAAACTTAATAATTGCAAAGAATCCAATATTGGACAATGGTCTTGCTCAGTTGCTGTGACATGCTGGCATGACATCTACAGAGTCCCCTTTGTCTAGACCTGGATCCTGCCAGTTCTCCTAAATGGTGCCTGATGCTGCCTTACTTGTCTCTAACTGTTCTGACTAGATAATCCACTCTTACTTCATGACCGGTGCTTCTATCAAAGCTAGATTGCTTTTAGCTTGATGGATTCCATTTGTGATCAAGGACTCTTTCCACATAGTGTCATATCTCATAGGAACTTCCGCAGACGAATTGCTGTATAGCCCTTCCTAGCCCCTTAGCATACTGTAAGGAAGGTTGTATGTGGGAGGGTATGTCCTTGCACAGTGGAAGAAGAAATTAAAGGAAAAAAAAAAAAAAAAAAAGAACTGATTGACCTGGTTCTATTAGCTGGGTCTTAGTGTTGCTGTGAGCTGATCTAAGTGTATCAGCTACATCTTGGATTCTCTTATTGAACAAAAGTGATTTCACAGGGCATCAGCACCACATAAGTCCACTTTGTGAATGTGACATAGCAAGACAAAATCAAGACTACTCTGTGACCATGTCTAAACACGGACAAGGCATGAACATTTTCCTAGCCACAAAGATGAGCAAGCATTCCCCTAAGTGACTCGCATATATGACCACTGATTCTTCCAGTTAGAGCTTTAGCCTTGCTTTCATCAATCCTCCTTATAAATAGAATTATTCAAAGACCTAGCCCAGAGAATTCTACCCACTTACTGACTGTGCCAGCCCAGAGCAAATTCTCACTTACTTGGAACCAGCCCCAAATGACCCAGACAACGTAGATCTCAACATTTCTTTCTTATAACCTCTTACTGAGATAATCTCCCCTGTTGCAAGGAGCAAAACTCACCATTGGTTCAGGCACAGGTGTGTTTCTGGTAGTCTTTGTTGAAGGAAGTGTGTATCTGCTAGTCTCTGCTGGAGGTTGTTGAAAGAAATGAAACTTCCCAGATATTTTTCTCCTGTCTTATCTACTTTGTTTCCTTTTAAGTGAGAAATTAAAGTTATTGAACACATGGCATCACTACTTTGTAGTTGATTTAAAATAATTAATGCCCACTTATTAGCCAAACACCCTATTTATTGACTAAGTATATATTTGAATGATTATTTCATGATGAAGGTAAATTCAAAAAAATGAAAACAGAAAAACTGTTAAACTAAAATGCTTGTTCAGGTTAATAATAAAAATTGACCATTAGTCATTACCGATTTCAAACACTCAAAATCTAGCTATAATTCTTTTAAAAGTAATGAATTTTAATGGATCTAAATACGCAAAGGTCTATAATTTTTTGTCATGCATGAAATAAAATTAGTTACAATGACCATGTCTTTTAAAAATTGCCATAACTTCATTATTTTTTACCACTGTGATACTTTCTTGTTTCTTTCATTATATATGAAAGGGAATATTTACATAGGAGCTCTGGTGGATGATGAATCCTGTATCTTTCAGAAAAAGTAGAAAAATACCTTATTCTTCATTATTTCTTGACATGATATAATGTAATCAAATGTGACTGATGCAATCTGACAAATCCAGTCACAATATGAAATGTCACAGGAAAACAAGGGAAAGCTGCTATCTTTATCCAGACTGAACGGAAAAAAAAAATACACATCAGAAAATACAAAAGCAAAGCCTTTGGAAAACAAGCAAGTAATACACCTACAGAGTTTGTTCAAAAATCTTATATTTAACCATTTTGAGGTTTACTCTATCATGGATATTACCTGGGTTTTAGAAATTATTTTTCCCACTGCAGAGATTTAGAACTATCAAAATATCAGGCCCTTTTCAGTTTACCCTGTTTAAAACCAGTGTTTTCCAGAGGACCTCTCTCTGCTGGGTATTCATGACTTGAAGCTTTTGGCTTCTCACAGGTTCCAAGGTAATTCTAAATGGACTATACTTCAGCTCAGCCATTTTCCTGAGACTGTACCCTGCCTCTGAACTGTGCTAAAATAACCTTGCATTATCCTAATTAGGATTATTCACAATACACACATATTGCAAAGGGCCATTTTCATTTTCAATTAGTTGAAAAGGATTAGTTGCAGTCATACTGGTATGGTCCTGAATGCTATTATTATTAAACTCAATATTTTTTATTGCTGTTAAAATTATGCTCCTTACAAATATAACTTAGCTAATGGAGTAAAAAGATGGTCTTTTCCTGACAAATCATTCTCTTCTAAAGAAAATCATGAAGGTAACAATACATAAACGGAAGGGAATATATGTGTGGTAAAGAGCCTGTTTAATCACAAGTAATGGCAAACCTAAAATTAGTTCCAATTAAAAGAGATATGCATGGAAACCGATCTGAAAGTAGCAGATAAAGTGTGGCAAGAAGGAGAGATTATTAAGCAGTAGCATATAAGAGGACCCCAGGTGCAGTACTTGCTCATTATACCTATTCTTGAGCAGCAATGTACTGAGTATAGTAAACCTAGAAAAAAACACAAGAGGGAAAGAAAGGGGGAGGCAGAGGAGGAAGACAAGAAATTAAGAAAGAAAAAAAATAAAACTCCAAGATACAATTTTACACGGTGACTACAGTCGAGATGAACAAATACATGTATTTTGGAAGAAAGACCATAACAACTTGGTTTTTACTTCCAAAATACAGTGGCATGTTAATTGCTTGATCAGCCACATGAAACTAAATGTAATTAAGACTAGTGTGGGGTTAATTTGATCCATAATTATGTTATATAAAGTAAATGAAAATTGTTTCTTTCCCAAATTGCAATTCATTAAAATTACAGATATTAAAATAAGATACTATAAAATTACATGAAGCATGTACACATTAATAGCCATTAGTAATAGCTTGATATTTCTATCTGAGCAACAGTTTGTTAAAATGCCAAAAGGTGATATTTGACCACTCACATGAGTGCATTTTTTTGCTATTTTTTCTGATCTTCTAAGAAATATTATTTTACTTTTCATCTTTTTCTATTTTCTTTTTTCTCCTTCTCTGGCTAATGAAACAAAGAGTTCTAGTGTTAGTTTTGTCATTTTCTAGAAGCTTATCATCTCCTTAAATACACATAGTTCAATCTCCACTGAACTTTTACTAAAATACAATATCAGTATTCAATATTCAAATTAAGATATAGGTATGTACATTTTATATGGTGTCAAATATATACAACACAAAGTATTTGGGAGACAGTCTTTCAAAGAAAAAATTTGCAACTATAATTAAAAATATAGTCATAAGGTTCATATGTCTTCTTACATATATTTTTGGTTTTAAACTCATAAGAAAAAAATAGTTGTTCAAAAACAATTTAGGAAATACGAAGGAAGTAACACTGAATGATTATCCTGTTTTGAACAAGTGTAATACACTTAAAATAATCTATTTTTATCCTTTTGTTAAGTTGTTGCTATTTATCCCATTCTTTTTACAGATGAAAGATCTCAGAGTCAGTGAGATTATGGAGTTTGCCTGAAGTTACAGAGCTACTATAAGGTGGGAAAGGGGGTTCTTTCTATTAAACATGATGCCAAAATATAGGGAAATCAATTAATTTGTTCTTCTATAACATGTGTTTTAGTTTCCACTTTATATTCTTATTCATTGAAGGTAATTTATTTCTATGAAAATATAAAGCAGAGTGTCATAGTGCACACTCCCTGAACCCATTCATGCGGCATTAAGTACAAATTAAACAAACACTCTGCTATTCCTAGTCCACAAAATTTTCTACTGGGCCTTTTTGGTAGTAGAAAAGCAAGTGCACTGAACACACATGGAAAATGTCCTTGGTTTAGGATAAGAGCAGAAAGCATTGGCTGATTATTATATTGTTTAATTAGAGAGGAAAGAAGGAGGGCCCGGGAAAAAAGGAGCACAAACAAATGAGGGTGTTTCCAGATTCTGCAAGAGGACTGGCTTCCCTGTACATGATATGCTTTTTACTTTTACTTACCTGAAGAGTGTATAAAACTTAATAGAAAAGTATTTACAAAATGATTTGCTATAACACTGGGTAAGAGCATTTCACCAGTTAGAAAAACATATAAAACAAGCCCTACTGAAACTTTAGTATACTACAGTACATATATTTATTACTCTTTAGCAAAGTATCTCCACACCCTGGAGAATATAATACACTTTCTTTCTTTGCATCATCAATGGTCACTATGTTACTATTAATTGAGGTATGGAAACATTAGCCACTGTTTCTCAATAATTGTTTGTACTGGATTAATAAGGACAGAGCCATTCCTCAATTTCTTGGAAATCACCTGCATTTCTCCTTAAATGGAAACCATTTTTCTTACACACTCACACAAAATAATGAAACTAAAGGATAATCACACTTAACAAGTTGCCAGAACACATTATTTATAGTAAGCATGTATCCTTAACAAACCAAATATTTAATATTTCATGCATGAAAAATAGGCAGGCATAATAGTCATTAGTATTCCAGGTGAGGCAGAACATGCAAATTTACTCAGCTATTAAAGAATGAGTCATATGCTATTTAATATAACAAAATAGTTTATGTATATTAGAGTAAACAGCGAAATAACAATAGAAAAAAAATGGATTTGGTTCAGATGTTGAGCTGCTATGTAAACCAATTATCTATCCGGAGGGAAACAGCTCTGTCTACAACTACTTAGGCTCTAGGGCCTATTACAAACCCTGGAGTGGGCTGTTGTTTCTGTTCTCAAGGGAATTTACCACGTCACACTAGAAATAGCTGACAATAATTAGAAAGCCTGCTTCTGCCAGTATTGCACACATTTTTAATACCTTCCTAAGTATTACGGGAGATAATACACAAGGTCTTTAGAATTCTAGTCATGCCACAACAAGCCATGGAAAGGACAACTAGACAATAGCCCCAAACTGGACTGTGACAGGCTAATTATTGTGGCTTCATTATAAAACCTCTTTTTACATAGGTCACCTGGGAAGTGTAATTAAAAATGCATTATTGGCATATTTTTATTGAAGCAATTAAATTAAAAAGCCAAAAAAATAATTATATGAGGAGCAAATAATAATGTTGGTCAACAGCGTTTATCTAAGAAAGAGAGAACACGTTAGTGGTTCATTAGCAGTAAATGTGTTAACGGGAATCTGTTTGAAAAATGAGCCATAGAACGGCTTTTAAATACGCAGATTAAAGGATTTATAATGTCAAGTTTAACACAGAAATTATAGATAGTATTACATAACCATGAGTAATAGCACCTTTAATCTGACTTAGTAAAATGATTTACATCATTCTTTGCACTGCTTAAATCGTATGAGTATTATATATGCTACATTTCAAATAGATAATTTCCTTATATTTTCACACAGTTATGAATCTGTTCTTCTTGCTTTCTAATTATGTGGTACATCTAAATAATTGGATGTTAAAATATGTATCTCCCCATGTTACTTGGATACCCATTATATGTAGGGATATCAGAAAATGACATCATTTATTTAGGAAATTTTTATAGAGCTCTAAATATATCCAGCCAAATCATTCCTCCCATCTGAAAGCTCTCCTTACCAGGAGAGCTTTGCATCATCATCAGCTCCGAATCATCATCACAATCACCATGCTGATCCCAATTGCTAAAATTAATGAGTATTTACTACTTGTAAGGAACTAAATATTTTCTATAATGTACTTTTTATTTACTTTTAAGTCACTGAATAACCTTGAGATTGATATTTTATTGCCATTTTTAAAATGGGGATAATCAACCAAAGGTGTGTGTATGTATGTGTGTGTATATATATATGTATATGAATGCAAATTGTTTTTCAATAAACTATCCTAAGGAAATAGTATTTTCCCTCTCTTCTATTGGAAATCTCTCCCATTTTAAGCCTTCACCATTTTAAGCCTTTTTGTTTTTACTGAACACTCTCCAGATTCACAAAAGAGATAGATAAGCATCTACTAGGTAAGACTCCATGCAACCCTTTTGTTCCCTTTGGAGAGGAAAATCAAATTCCAAGAGGTAGAGGAACATCAATTATGCAGGACTGTAGATGCCAGGGTAAATAAGAGACTGAATGGATAAATCCTACAGATTTAACAGATAAATTTACTGTTAAATATGAGATCAATTAAAAAATATGGTTGACAGAAAGAAAAGTGTATTCTATTTATGTTCTACCTTAAAATTGAGTATTGGTTACAAACCAGTTATTACCTAATGACTTAAAATTATACCTTGACATATTATGATGAGTTTGTTTTAATATCATTATATTGCATTAGAACTTTTATGAGTTTTAATATTTCTTCAGAGCAATAGCCATCATTCCTGAATACTTACTAGAGGACCAGCCCTGTGCTATGGACTTCGCAGGCATTATCTCTAAGCATCCACATGTCACTGGGTAAAATTATTCTCATTTTAGAGGTGAGAAATTTGTAGTTCAGGAGGTTAAGTGGACTTTTCCAAGGTCACATTGCTGATTAACTGAGGAGCTCAGATTTGAGATCAGTTTATCTCACCCAAATGAACACATTTTTCAATATTTCACTTTGATTAGGAAATAATTAATAGAAGAAATAGTAGTAATTTAATTTTTATGTTTTGCATGTTGCAGATCTTCCAAAACTCAAATTTTATATTCAAATTCTTTCAAAATTCATAAAGCTTAAATAACCAAAATGAGTTTCTGAGTACTAATAATTGGGACTTAGGATAAGTATAAAATTATAGGATTTTGAGTTCCTAGGGAATGAAAAGATGATTAACAAACATTATGAATTCAGTATTAAGCATATATCTTTACAGTATACCTATTTAAAAAGTGTAAATCAAAACCCAGGAATGATATGTGTAACTGTTGCCTTGGTTAATAAATCAGTATACCAATCCTTTGTATAAAATACATGAAAACATCCTAATTTATTTTGTAAAAGACATGATAAAAATCTAAATTTTACAGAGCATTTCTTTTAAGTACATTTTAGTTTTATTTTATCCATGTTTTAATAGTATATTTTTGGTCATTATAGTAGCTGGTCTAAATTTCGTAAAACTAATTTCACATATTGATTGTTAGAACATTACATCCAATTGAATAAAAAACTGGAACCTACATCTACTAGAGTTTTTCCATTGAAAATCCAAACTAATATTTATGTCTTAGAGTAAAATGAACTATAAATTAAAGCAAGGTCCGGGATAATAGAGTAAGCAGAATGATGTTAGACCTTTAAAACATATGGCAATAAATTGTGAGATTATAATAAAAGAGAATTAAAGAGCTTTCTTCCCTTAAGGCGAATGGCTTTTATTTTAAGAAATTAGGTAATTGGATAAACAGTGGGTCAGTGCAGTCTCTAAACACTAACCCCTCTGCATTGCACTGTCGAGCCTCCTCCAACTCAACTAGGAAAGCATCTAGGTAGTCACAGACTGCAAAGAATTTTAAATACAGCACCCAATGTACTACTTGCTGCAGAAATTCATAGTTAACAGTAAAAGTCCTGATCCTGAATCTTCAGGTATTTACACAATAACTCAAAATTAGCACATCTGTAAAATACAAAAAGGAAGTTGATTTGTCCATACATTATGCCACTTCTCTGCTACCAGTGTGTGGTCTTAGAAACATGCAGGACCACCCCAGCACACCAAAGTGTTGTAAAGGTATATAAGTTACACTATCTTGCCACATTCAGTTAATTTTGTGTTGTTATTGTTGGAGAAGTGGATCGTTTCTGATCACTCATTCAGGCAGGTCCTTTCCACAATTTCTGAACATCTTGACCTTCAAATGTGATCAATTGCCAAAATTATTTTCATAGCATACCAGCTCTGTTTCCTAGACTTCACATAAAAAACAATAAAGCAACTTGTCATTTACTACATACCAGGAACCCAGATAACATACTTTATGAACCTAATTTACTCTTCACAATTAACTATGAAATAGGTCTGACTATTATCTTTCTTTTACAAATGAAAAAAAAAAAAAAAACAAGCTTCAGTCAGAGAGGTTAAGTAGCATGGGCAAGGTGACACAGCCCATAAAGAGTAGAGCTGGGATGCAAAGGAGGTTTATCTGAGTCTAAACCTTGCTCGTTTCCACCATGCCCTACTGCCTCAACTAGACTTCAAGGTAATTATTTTTTCTAGCATTCTTAGGCTGACATACTGGTAACAAATTCTCTTCTTTAGAATATACTTTACAGCAATACTGACTAAGAGAGGGTCACGTACTTGTCCTAAGCTTGACTTCCTGTTATGAAATCACTTGAAATCATGAAATCAATTGAAATCAATTCATGAGTCCCATTGAGTTTCTCAGCAATATTGGGGATGCCCAGGCTATGAGTGAGGGAAGCTTAAAAGAAGTAAATCACAAAAAAATTATCACTTTAATACTCCAAAAAGATTTTATCTAACAAGAAATAGAGATTCCAGGACTGGTTAGTTCTGAGAAAATCAACCAATGGATCCTTTCCAGATTACAAAAAATTCCAAGGACGTCCTCTGGAAACAGGAAGTAGGACTTTTTTGGGTGTGAAAATTGTCTTTTTGAGACCAAGAGAACTTTGGAGGAAATATGTATTTCTGGGAGGCATGAAGGTGTTGAAAAGAACAGAAGGTATTCTATTGAACAGATCTAAGAAGGGTAAAGGCCAGAGCAGAGGGATCTGTCCTCATAAGAGAATTCATGAAACTTTGACAGAAATAGGACTTTGTCAAAATTCAGGCTCTGAAGTGAGGCACAGATTTAAGGAACTAACATCTGCTCTCCTCCACTCCAGCACCTTGATGTGAGTAGGCAATTTTAAATGACCTTCCCCATTACTGTGTCCTATATAAAAGCAAGGGGTTAGAGATTTTTCTTTTTAATTCAATCATTTTTATATTTTCTTCATATAAATTCTATAATCCACAACTGATAATGAACATGCTTCCTTCTTATCCTTGATTTACATATTTTGTTCTCGGAGTATGATATTTACTACAATGGCAATTGTTTTAAAGTGACAGGAAACAGCTCTAGGATGATGGACAGAGAGATGCTTATATACTATTCTGTAGTATGAAGGTGGCTAGAGTTAAGAATCTCACAGGCAAGGAGTGTGCTTAAGAGATCCAAAATTTCTTGGCCTCAATGATGGAGGGAAATTGCTTAAAATTCCTCAAACTTTCAAAACTTCATTATCATAACTTTAGGCAGAAAAAATATCACATATAAAAAGGTAGATACAAATATATTTACTTTATCAAGGTGAAAGAAATTGATTAAAATATTAGTTGTCAAAGATTTCAAAAGATTATTGAGACAATGAGAGAGCAATCCATTCATCTTTAAATGTTCTTCTCTGTCTCTACTTCATAAGATTTAACTTAGTGGTATCAAATTAATTCTTAATATTTAATATATTAATAATAACTTTAAGTTTGAAAGTGTTATTACATATATTGCCTCCTTTGATTGTCAGTATGATTCTATGAACAAATAACAGTAGACTTGTTCAATGTGCTTCTAGGACTTTACAGATCACACAGCACCATCCCTTACGTTGCTGATGCTCATATATCCATCAATCATTCTATTGCTCACATCAGGGGTTCTATGTAAACTGAAATGTATTTTTAATACCAGTACATATGATTTACTTTACTGAATGTGATCTATCATCTACAATGCATAGATATTAAATGTCAATCTATTAAGATAGAATATTCTTTATCTATGAAATTTTTCTGACATCAATGTTATATGTTGTTGCAGTCTATTTCTAAAAGCTGATATGGATATTTAAGATATGATATGATAAGAAACTGCCAAACTGTTTCCCAGAGTGACTACACAATTTTATATTCCCAGTAGCAATGTACACCTTCTCTGTGTCCTTGTCAGCTTTTGATGTTGTCACTAGTTTTTACTGAAGCTATTCTGGTAGATGTGCAGTCATATCTCATTGTGATTTCAGTTGCCATGTTCCTAATGGTCAGTGATATGAAGCATCTTTTTATATGCTTATTTACCATTTGTGCATGGTCTTAGGTGAAATGTCTGTTCATGTTTTTTGCCCAGTCTTCTAATTGGATTGTTCAATTTTAGTGTTCAGTCTTCAGAATTCCATATATATTTTATATAATTATCTTTAGTGTAATATGGAGTTTCAAATATTTTTTCACAGTACATAGCTTCTCATTTTATTCTCTTCACATATTTCAGAACATGTTTTTAATTTTGATAAGGATCAATTTACAAATTTATCATTTTTTTCCTTCTGTAACTTTGGGCATTTAATCTGAGCAAAATGAAAATATATATTCACACAAAGACCTATATAGAAATTGTCATATAAGATTTATTTTTATTTATTTGTTTGATTTTATTGAAAGACATAAATTAAAACAGATTTTTTCCCCTAGAACTTACATTCAAGAACAATCCCACCCAATTCTTATATTACTTCTCAGCATTCCTATCAATCACCTGAATCATTCCTAGAGGAAAAAAATGATTGTCTATCATATGAAATTTAGCATGATCTAAAAATATTTGACAAATGATTTGGGCTAAGTCATAAGCAGTTTCTGATCATATGGAAATTATTTTGATTTATAGCATTTCTTTCAAACAAATGAGTATCTATATTATCAACTCAACAGTACTTTTTAAACATCTACTCCATCCAATGTGATGCATAAAAAGAGTTTAAAACCTGACCTTTTTAGGTTCTTGGTTCATGTCAGAGTACAGGTTATTTCAATGTAATTTATTCAGTGTTGTGGTGATGTGCATGGAGAGGAGAGGAGAGAAAGCATTGCATGCCCAAAGAGCTATTTGGCTCTGGCCTTAAAGAATAGAGTATTAGTTCACATGGAAGAACTATATGGGGAAGATGATTTCTGTCCCAGAAAAAAAAAATGTATAAAAGTTTAGAGGCACCGAAAACCATGACAAACTTAAGAAACATTGTGTCACTGGGTATGAGTGCAACATATGGGATAATTTGGGAAGCCATGGAAGGTGAGGCTAATTAAAAAGTTATGCAAGGTATACCATTGGGCTATTTATTTAAGATATTTAGACAAGGTAAGTAATCAAAGTGAGGGATATATTTATTAGCCTGATCTGATCAGTCCACCATGTATACACACATGAAAACACCACAAGCACCACATGAATATCTGTTATTTCTTTATTCCAACAAAATAAAACAAAAAAGGGATACAAGGGCCAAATTCTACCCTGTTGTGAAAAGGAAATCAAAGTAATGTTTCTAAGCATTGCAAGGCTACAATCAGATTTAAAATTTTAAAAATAATTAAGATTATCGAGGTGAAGGAATGAGAGGAAAAAGAGATGAGAAGCAGAGATACTAGGTCAAAGATTACTTTCAAGTACACGTGAGAAATGTGGAATCAGTGGAAGTGTCCGTTTCAGAGATGTGTTATGCAAATATTCAAAAGACACTTAGAAAGTAGAAACCACAAGATTAGTGACATTGCATACGGTTGACAAGGAAGGGAAAGGGATCAAGGCTTCTGGTTAATCTATGGTTCCTTCCTTGTCTAGGATGGAAAAGTACTGACAGCGAATTGGTTGGAGATAGAAAAAGTTCAGCTGTCTACTGGACGTCTAGATGCTCTAGCCCAGCACCACTTAAACTTGAATGTGCATCTGAATCATTTTTGGATCTTGTTAAAAGTCAAATGCAAGTTCTATGATGGGTTCCAAAATTTTTAAATTTCTACCAAACCCTAGTTGGTGTTAATGTCATTGGCTCTTCAGAACACATTTTAAACAGAACACATTTTAAATAACAAGACTGGTTCTGTGACATCTTTTGCCTTCTATGCCAATAGTATGCCTACCAATAACAAGGTGAATTTTGCTGTAAGAAAAATTGAAAGAAAGAGAAAATAAAAGAACACAGGAGAACACTAGGAAGAAGAGGGTCATGCAGAACAGAGGATAAAGGAGCTGCAGGAAAGATGAAAAGATGTAGTTGGGAAGAGAGAGGTGCTGCTAAGTAGCAGTGTGTCAGCAGCAATCACGTGTGCTGCCAAAGTATTCCTGACTCTCCTCTGTCCAGAAAA
The DNA here is from genome assembly GCA_004027875.1 of Aplodontia rufa. Classification (NCBI taxonomy): domain Eukaryota; kingdom Metazoa; phylum Chordata; class Mammalia; order Rodentia; family Aplodontiidae; genus Aplodontia; species Aplodontia rufa. Next base: position 113,062 of record PVKS010001093.1, on the reverse strand, counting down.
TTTTATCAAGTGATTTTAAAAACTTGTAGAGTCTTCCAGAGCGTAGGTGTCAAAGAGGCAGTGTGAACAAGAGAGACCTGAAAACTGTTCTTCAGAACAAGTTTTTATTTAACTAACAAAATGAATACTATAGAAGAAAATAATTTAGACACTTATGGCAAAGTAGTGTCTCATATAAGGAGTAATATTAAAACCAAAATTAGAATGGGAGAAGTTGCTAGGATAAAATAAAGGGATTTCAAGAGATTCAAATGTAGCTCCCATACTGTGGAAATTTAGTTTTTAGCAGTGTATTCGGTTTTGTTTTGTTTTGTTTTCAACATTAAACTAGGCTTGGCCCTCCTAGGCTTAGTAGTCTTTAGTATGGTCCTGGCAGAAAGGTGGTAACCTTCATGACCTCCCTTGGTCCTTCCAAACCTTGAATTCCGTGAATGTTCACCCCTCTATCTATCCTTCACTCTGCCAAGGCTTAACTTCTCTTTGTCTATTGCTTTCAACTCAACAAACACGAATCTTACTGCACTTTTGCAAGTTAATCATTGTAAATCGTTTTCATTAAATGATTTTTCCATCAAATTATTTCAAGAGCTTTTTCACTCTATAAGAGAAAATTTTAAAAATGCCCAAAAATGTGTCCCACCTTAAGAAATACTCATTGGTGTCCCTGTCTAATCACAGAGAGGGAAATTATTAGGGTAATAGTAGAAAATGATCATTTATCAAAAAAGAGTAGATGACATGTTATATTTTACCATTATTTTATCTGGGTAATTTAGTTCTGCCAAATGCATTTTCAGTATTATGCCACAAGTTTAATTTTTACTAGAAAAACGTATTTAAGACAACTACACTAGAATAGAAGGAATGCATACTAAAAAGTAATTATGGTTACTGAGACATTCTAGCAAAGCCATAAATAATTATTTTCATTTTTCATTCAGGTATCTCAAAGTGTTTCAATATTTCACAATAATCAACTCATTAATCCTTTCATACTCTCAGGGGTTCAGGTAAATACTCTGATTAATTTCATTTTCCTGATTTTTCAAAGGTAATTGTAAAAGGGTTTGCAATGCTGTAGTGCTTTTGGAGAACCCAGGAAATCTTGATTCTTTAGCACACAAAAGACCATTTTACTACCGAGACTCCGTGACTAGGTTTCTGGGGAAATGAAACTGACTGGCAGGTTTTGTTGTTTTTTAAGCAGACCACATCTTGTTTGCCTTCCTACTCTGTCAGCAATATTGCTTTCATAACTCGTTTATTGGGCTTCTTTCCAGGTCACCCCATTACCAAAATTTTCTCCTTGGACATTCTTCCCAGTTGAGCGTTTTCCTTTAGTATTATCACAAATTGAATGCTTCCTTCAAGATGTGTATCTTATTATGTGAGATCAAATTTTATTCCATATTAGCTAATTTTACTTTAAAATTAAATTGTTTGGTCTGCCCAGAGGTCACTAAATTGAATACTATCACTTCTGTTCCCTTTCTGCCTTTTTTCTTGTGAAAACTGTTCTGGTCAGATTTAAGGAAGAATCATCTACCCCAAACCATTTGCCTGCAGATGTATCTCTGAAGCATAACTCATTAGCAGTACCAACTGGATATTTTAAAACTCTAGCATTTTAATTACTTCTTCATATGCAAAATGTATTCTCTATTTTTCTGAAGTTTTAAAATGTAGTCACTTGCGAAGAGTATCAAATGAATTTAACTTATAGCCAAATAAGTCTTTTTTCTATTGAAAAGTCAGGGCAAGTCATTCCAAAGCTTTAGTTATCAAGTATAAAGACTAATTAATCCCAATCATTTAATTATGAAGATAAAGAATCTTGGAAAGGAGTGAAATATAAAAGACAGAGTTTACGTGAGTGTAATATAAGGACTAAATTTAAGGTGTGAGGGAAAAAACCAATGCTCAAGTGACTTTCTAGCTCATGGAGTGGAGTACTAGAGAGGTCCACATGGTGTGTCTTCCTCCCATTCTTTAGGACAGGGAAGAGACATAAGAAGGCAGGGTACAGCTGCAGGGTTTCTTCCTGCTATTCTGTACTGTGTAAATGACAAATGAGTTAAAAACATTATTTAGATTAGTCTTCATCTGATTTAATAACAATGATTCCAGCTATCAGAAGTTATGTCTAAATGAACTAGAGTGTTGGATGTTTGCAGAGGTCAGACTGTCCTACCAATCATGTTTATTCAATGGTTCTTCCTAATAAGTAAATAAATTATCTATTTGTGGATCTGTACAAATATAGTACACATCCATGCAAAGCAGCAATTCATTTCTTGCACATAACACTCCATTCCATGATGGTTAATTTTATGTGTTGGTTAGGCAATGGTGCCTAATTGTTTGGTCAAATATCAGTCAACATGTTGCTATGAAGATATTTTTTAGATGTGAATAATATTTAAATAAGTAGATTTAGAGTCAATATGATTGCCCTCCATAATGTCGGTAGGTCTCCTCCAATCAGTCAAAGACCTTTTCAACAAAAATCAATATTTCCCAAAAAAAATGGAAATTTCCTCCATATTGCAACATAGAAACCATATGTGTTACCAGCCTGTTGCTTTGGATAATTCATAATTCAAGACTGAATTCTTAACTTTTAGCTGAGTTCCCAGCATGTTGGCTTGCCCCATGGATTTTAGATGTGCTAGCTACCATAATTACATGAGCCAATACCTTAAAATCAGTCTGTATCCACATACATCTGTGTGTATGTGTCTTTCTTTATCAATCCATCTATCTACCTATCATCTCTCCCTCTTTCCTCTTTTCTCTGCAAAATTCTGACTAATAACATCTATTCAAAGATGTCATTAGTTGCTGCAATTCAATTTTACAAAATTCAATTTATATCATTTATTAGAGATTGAAGAGAAATAATAGCCTATCTTCATTGTTTTTGGTCACATAATACAAATATACATGCTTGAAAATGATTATGTATATAAAGATCAGGTCCTTACTGGCACTTTCTAAGACTGTATCTTCATCTACTTAGACCCACATCATCTACATATCTTATTCTCCCTTCTACTAAATAACAGTGCAAGTTTTATCTCATAAAACACCTGTATCAAGAGGTTATTCAAATACTGACATAAATCTAAAAGTTGTATCATATCTAAATAAGATAAAATCCTATCAGCCCAGTGCTCCTACTGAAAGCACTTCACAGTTAGATCTGCTCCTTCCTTATCTCCTCAGTTTTCAACATAAGTCCTGTATTCTAGTCAGGCCAAATTCTTCATTGTCCCCCAAAATACTGAGTTCACTTGTGCTGTATTTCTTTTTTTGCTTCTTCCTTACTTTCACACTATAATGATCTTATTCTGCCCTTCTGCCTACCTAAATCCCACCTGTTATTGAACACCTAACTTCTGTTTAATGTCTTCCAAAGAATTCCCAGACTACTCTAGTCCACATTGCAGATCTCTTTATCTGAGTGTTGTTGTCTGTCATAGACTATCATAGACTCATGGAGTCACAAATGTTAAAAGGAAATCAGAGATCATCCACTATGATCAAAGCTAGGAAATAGCTTTACAACATTCCAACAGTGGTCTTTCACTCCCTTCACACCTGCAATGAAAAGAATTCACAATCTCATGTCTATTCTATTTTACAAATAACTCCACGAACTGAAAATGTTTTCCCTGAAGCCCCATTTCTATATTAGAGAAACATCCATTGAATGAAATTTTCCCTATAAGACAGAATTCACAATATACTCTGTCAACATATAAACCATTATATTGTTTAAAAATTATTATCTTAGCTGTCGGTGGTGCCACACATCTGAATTCCCAGCTACTCAGGAGGCTAGGCAGGAGGATCACTTGAGCTCGTGAATTAAACACCAATCTGAACAACAAAGGAAGACCTCATCTTAAAAGAAAAAAAAATCACAGCATAGATGGTAAATTTTGTCTAAAGTGTATACTGTAATAATTTATATATAAGTCAGGGATTTCTATATTTTGCTATTTCAATATTGTATAATGACTTCTAACTATTCTATAATCTGGCTACAATGATATGCTCATATGGACATATTTTTTTAATTAATCATCTGCTACTTTACATCCTTATCTTCATTCTCTTCCAAATGAAATCATCATCTCCTCCAGAACAGATACTGTCCTTTCTCTCTTGATACCTAGGTTAATACAAGTAACATCAGTTGGTTTCAAATAATTGTTGAATTAAATTTTAAAACTAATTTAAGCAAGAAAAATCTGTCCAAGAGAAAAATGCTTAAAATTCTTTGTAAAATCCTGTTTCAGGATAAAGCCAATAGAAAATTTCTTATGACATTTTTCTCCACCAGTACTGAAGATTGAACCCAGGACTTTACACATGCTAGGCAAGATATATGCAGTCACCATACAACGACTCCCATAGAGGAGAACACTGGTTTAAATGTATAAGATTGCATTTTAATAGAAGAAAAATCTCCGGGACTAGAGATGAAGCTTAGTGGTGGGGGGCTTGCCTAGCATGTGGATGGCTGTGGGTTCAATCCCCAGCCTTGCAAAAAGAAGAACAACTACTTAGGATATTTGTTCAATAGACAGCACTTTTTAAGGCATCATAAGATCTTTGTATGCTAAGTATATAAAGAATTGAAAGATTTTGTGTAGGGAAAGGACATGGGTCCATTTACATTTTAAATATATTCTTTTGGCTTTCTTTGAAGAATAGACTGTATAGGGACTGGAAGGAAAGCCGGGGTACCAGCTTGGATTATTTTAAAAGTTGCAGTAAGGGTGATGGTGGAGATTAGGTTTATAACATTGGAATGGTTGATTTGGTATATATTTCAAAGTTTGAAGTGTTGGAATTTATGTGTACACTAGAATGAGGTATAAGGGGAAAAGTCTATAAATTGATCCAAGATATTTGGCTAACATAATTAAGCCAAAGGCACTTAGAAGATTTCTACAAATTATCAAGAGTTTAGGTTTAGGCATCCAAGTTTGTGATGTCCCTTAGATGTACAAGTGGTGACATCATGTAGACAATTAGACAAATGAATCTGAAGCTTAGGGAATTGATCGATGAAGGAATTTAAGTTAGAGAATTATCAGTCTACAGAAAGAATTTAGAACAAAAGGTAAGGTCTCCTAGCAAGTAACATAAATTAGAAATACTGAGGTCTATGGCCCTCCAATTCAGACGTTTAAGTTAGAAAAACAGTAAATTTGCTGCTTAATTACTGGTATTTTTAAGATGCAAGAAAGTGATCAAATAGAAAAAAAATACAGAAACAATAATAATAGAAAACATCATAGGATCATCCAAGAAATAGAGTATAAAATAATAATGTACTAGAGAAAAGTTAGTTGTCCACATGGAATGAATCTCGATTTCATTATAACAACCTCAAATTAGCTTAAAATTAGTCTATAGGTTTTATCCAAATGCCAGGAAGGCTAATGCTCATGAGGCAATGGCCAACTGTATATAAAAAGGATTGAATTAAGCACTGTAAAACACATTATTTAATCACCATAGCTTTTTAAATACAGTTATTTCTATTTCTCCAGGTAACAAAACCCGACTCACTGAGGTTAATGACTTCACCAGAGTCTCATATAAATGATATAGTTAATGGCAGAAGTCAGCAGAAGGAAGGATTACGAAAAAAGAAATGAAATGCAGCCTCTAGAAACAGGAAAGCACAAGAAGAAGGTAAATTGAGGGAATAATGGCATGTGAAGTTGACGTTACTGGGTCTCAGCATTACAAATGTACTTGTGGTCTGGCTCCAGACAGCTCCCTTTCCAGATAAGCTCAGGTTGGCATGTGGTGAGTTGGGGGACTGAGGGTGGAGAAAGGCTTATCAAAGCTGGATCTAAGTGTATAAGAATGCTTGACACAAAACTGAGCCTTGATATTGTAGGGCCATATTAGCTTCAGTCTCAAAGCACAACAATGACAAGTGCAGAATAAGATCTGAAAAACTTTTCAAAAATCTAAAATGGAAATCATTTACAAGCAATAACAGGTGTCTCTTGACTTATAATATGGTTTAGTCCCAATAAACACATTACAAATTAAAAATGGGGTAAGTCAAAATGTATTTATTTATTTATTTATTTATTTATTACTTTTTTTTTTTTAAGAAAGAGGGACAGTGAGAGAGACAGAGAAAGAGAGAAACAACTTTATTTTTAGTTTTTCACATGGCCTTCGTTGCTCCAACACTTAATGTATGTGGTGCTGGGGTTTGAACCCGGGTCCTCGTGCTTGCCAGGCAAGCGCCGAAACCCCTGAGCCACCGCTCCAGCCCCAAGTCAAAATCTATTTAAAACACAACCTACCAATCATCACAGTTGGCAGCATAGTACAGTGTGTGATGCTAGTGTCTCCCATCATGATCACTGTCAAGTATCAAGACAGAATAGCATACCCTATATCGCTATCTTAGAAAAAGACCAAATTTCGAAATTCATAGTCCAGTCCGCACTGAAAGTGTATTGCTTGACCATCATCTTAAAGTTGAAAACCTAACTTGAACCATCATTAGTCAGAGACCGTCTATAGTCATAAAGTGGTTGTCTGAAGGTATAGCCTTAATTGATCCCCTGAGGTAGAGGTCTGGGAAGTAAACCGCCTAATAGACCAGGATGTCTCACCCTAGGCAAGGATAGCTGGACCTGGCAGAAAGCCATCATGCTTAGTGCCTATAAAATTATCTGATATAAATAGGCACTCAACAAATTCTTGTTGAAAACTGAAGAAATTAGTGTGTAAAAAACTGAGTGCCAGACTGTGAGTCTCAAAGCTGAGCTTTAAACCTGTTTTAATCTCCTAATATGTGGGTTATCTTGGGCTAATCACTAAAGCTCTTTTTTGAGGAAGTTAAATAAATCAGCAGTCAGAAGACAGGACCTGCTGGTTATGAAGCAGAACTCTTAAGAGAAGCAACTGAAACTTTGATTATGGAAATACTAATTGTGAATCAGTATACTAATGAAATGCAATGTGCTTATTATCTGGAATCAGTGAAATACATGTAGAATTCTGGGTCAAGGAAAAATAAAGGTTTGGGAGAAAAATCATGGTTTTAGTAATAATCCCTCCTGGAAGAAAAAAGCACTGTGAATTAATTATAGCTAATGAAGAAGTCATGGATTTGATTTATGTTATGAATATCATAAAGTTTCTAAATAGTAATGCAAAAATAAAATGGCACAAAGAAAAAAGCACACTTTGGAAATAATTTCAATTCTTCTTCATTGTTTTTATTTTTTACCTTTTCCCCTATAAAGTGAGACATAAAATACTCCTGTGGTAGATTGCCATATCTCAAGAAGTATAAAACAAAATATAGTAAAGTAATACATACCAAGTGATCCCTGATAGTTACGTTATATGTCTCATACTTAATTTATATTTTTTCCCACAACTTACCCTTTTTCAGCCTTTGCCATTTATAATTTATCATATTTCTAATGAGTTGAATCGCTTCAGTTATACATGGCTTCCTGAAACACTTGGTAACTATCCTGTTGTTTTCTGCAGGAGTGGTTTTTGAAAAACAGTCAGAGATTTCTAAACATGCTTCTAATAAATGCCTTGCACCCTCAGAGATGTCTCCTGAGCTGTTGTCCAAGTTAACACTGAGGAAGAAGATTTAATGATCTGTCCCTTGAGATTTTTCTGCTGGTTCCCAGGAATGAAGGAAGTCTACAATAATCCCTTTATTAAATGCTTGTGTCATGCTTTGTTACAGTTGATGTTTTAAAGAAAGGCAATTTTCACAATTCATACTTTCTTCTCTCTGCAACAATTCGCCTACAAAAAAAGATGAGGATTTCATTCTGCATTCTCTCAAGTTGTAAATAGTTGTTATTTATACAGATATAAAAACATGCAGAATCCAAGTGTTCTCTCTGCACTTTAAAAACATTGAATTTCACTTCCTCTATGAGAGAGATTTCTTACACTAAACTATAAAATATTTGACAACTACATATATGGCTGACATGTTATTCATCCTAACATTTCATTTCCTAAAATTATTTGTTTTGCATTACATACATTATTTTATTTTGTATACAGTTAATATTCTCAATATTTGATTGTAAGGATGAAGAAGATAAGAATTTTTGTCAACAAAGTAATAAGTATAAAACTCAGTCGATCATAGGAATGGGACTGATTAATCTATGGCTCAGTGTAATGCTATGGTGGTAAGGAAGCTTGGGACTGTTTCCCCTTCTCTGACTCAAACATGTTATGTGTGGCTTTGATCATGAATTCCACTCAACCAAGCTTCTGTATTATGAAATGAAAATGTTTGAACTTGCTGAAAATTTTATATATGAATCTATCGGTTGTTCACTGAGAAAGACATGCATCCTGTGAATTAGATTTATTTGGCTGTAAACAAAATAAACTGACCAACTAGTTTAAGCAGATGTAAAATGTACTGGAAGAATATTGTACAGCCCACAGAAACCATGAAAACACTGGACAAGCAGATTCAAAAAACAAGAAGCAACTTCCAGGTGCAAAGAAAAAAAAAAAACAGTGCTTTCTGGGAGTCAATGGCTGTCTCCATCTTTGTATTCCTAACTCAAAATTCATGTTCCAGAAGAAAATGTCCCATGGGGCAAACTTGGCACATCATTGCCTACAGAAATTCAAGTTCCTTGATTTAAAATTTTGCTAAACTGACTCATAATGAGAAAGAGTATTTATGCCAAAGAACAAGGGTCTATTATTAAACAGATTAGATTAATTAGAAATTAGATTATCCTAAATTGAATTTGGAAAATAATTGATTTTGAAATGCAAAGGAAATAAAAGCATAGGGCATATAGTCAGCCATCTAAAATACTTTTTTTAAAAAGTATTTTGATTTTTTAAAAATTTATTTTTTAATGTGGGCACATTTTTCATGAAATTTATAATTAATATTACTAGTGTAGTTCTTTTCCAAGCAGTGGAAAAGAGCTGAGAACTGATAAAGAGAAATGATGTTTCCGCAGAAATCAGGCTAAAACATATATTGCACTTATGTTAAGAGATTTCCTCAAAAATACTGGAAATAGCTAGAGGAAATAACTGGATGTACTGGATATACTGGATTTTTCCAAAAACTGATACAGCAGGCATGTAGTTTGTGCTGGCAGAGTCAGCATTTAAATACCATAATGCTCTTTTACCTGAGAAGTTTCTCCTACAATAGCGCCTAAATTCCATTACCAGGGAACCACTGCCTAAAATTAGTTTTTCTTCTTTCTTTCATTCATATGCTGATTTGTTTGGCTGTGCATTTTGTTTCATCTGGGGTGTGCTAAAGTTAGAAGTCAACTAGAGGAGCTGAAGAGACACAGAGAGGGAAGGAAAGGGAAGGCACTGTCAACAGGAATGGTGCCCAAGGCACCCTCTGCTAGAAGCTGAACTTGGATCTCTGCCTTCCCACTCAACAGCCAGTCCCACAATCCTCAGCTAGTGATTAAACTGAAAATCTGTCCTACATTTATTTGACATAAAAGCTTTAGCCCTTGATTTTTATACAAAATTTTCTCTCATGTTATTTAAATTTCTAGTTTGTTTTTGCTTCAAATATAGACCACCTCTTCCATGAAGCTATTTAATCAAGACCTATCATGTATATAGTACACTTCACAATTTTTAAGTATTTTGTACTTCAGTCATGTCTGAATCTCTTTAATTTGACTTTTTATTGACTTTATATAAAATTATCACTTTAATCAATTCTTTTATTATATTATCTTACCACTATCGCTTTTAATATAACATAGTAGAGATTTGCAAAGTTTTTCACCTATGTCTATCACAAACTTCAAGCTTCATTTCTTTGAAGTACATTACAAAATACAATTTAATGTCATGGAATAACCTGAATTTCTTATGGCAAAATTTTCTTTGGGGCACTGAATTTAATTGAAAGATGGTAACAAGCTTAAACCAAAAGGCACATACCACAAAGAAGATCTTCTTTGAAATGCTGAAACAACTTCTGAAGAGTGAACAAGCAGGCAATCCGTTTTATGAGTGTATATTTTTTAAACTATATTTTCTCACACTGTATCAACTGTTTATTTTGTCACAATATTTTCTATTTAAAATGTATATATAGTTCATAGTGAAAAAATAAATGTTCTAACAGAAATATATGGGGGGAAAATCTCTGCAATTCCTCAAGAGTAAAGATTCCAGATATATGTAGTTTTAAAGTGTAGTCTGGCAGTCATAACACACATTGTTCAGTCATTATTAAACCATACGGTGAAAACAAAGTATAATTTCAGTTCTAAAAGGAAATCTTAGAAAAAAAATGTTTAACAACAGTTGTAAAGTTACAAATAATTTTAAAGTAACTTTTAACTTGGAAGGGGAGCATAACTATTTACCAATGGAACATTCCAAACTGAATCGCCCCGGGGCTGAGCGGCAGTGCCATTATCTATTGTAGTTTCCTTCCATCTGTCTCTCACTGTCTGGATTTTGATTTCAGACTTGTCATTTTCTCCTTCTGAGTAGTACGCTTTTTTGACAGTAGAGGGCACTTTGAATTTAGACAAAGCCCAAGAAATCCCTGAATCTTCATTCAGAGAGCTTTTGTTTAACTATAAAGAAATAAAACACAATTTTAGTGTACATTTTAAATGCAGCATATTTTAAAGCTATGTGGTTCAAAAGTATGTTTCTATTATGTGAAATTAATTTCTCATTTTGTGTTATTTTATAAAAATACTGTAGTGTAAAATTTATTCAATATCAGTGTATGGAAAGAGATCAGTGATATAACATAACATTCAAATTGTGATCAACCATTGAATGAATAAATCTTTAATTTTTCCAGTGTAAACAGCCCATAAAGAACAAAACTCCATTCACACATTAATTGAAACCTCAAAAAATACTTCCCTATCTTAAAATCACAGAATAAAATTACAAAAGATCTGAATGAATACAGACATCCCAAAATTCTGTTTACCTAGTGCACCACAGAAATACAAACACTTCATCTTCCTTCCTTTTCTGAAGGGCATTTAAAGAATATTACTAATAAAATGTAAGTTTTCATTTGTTTATACAGATTTCATAAAATTTCACTTCATCTCATATTGGCATAGTACTATTATGAGTTTCTTGTTTTTAAGAAAATTCTTTTCAAATTTTTGTGAAATGCTTCAACATATTGCTGAAAGTTACATAATTTACATCTCAATGTAGTATGATTGATTTCCTAAAATAAATTAATAATTTGATTACATTCATTTATTTGATAAATACAATCTCACAGTAAATATTCTACTCCATTTCAAATGACCTAAAAATATAATGCCTATTAAGATTTCAAACTAGATATAATTGTTATAGTCTTTTAGTTACCTTTTTGAAATTAAGCTACTAAGTTCTTTTGCTTAAAAAAAATTCTTTTCCCCATTTAATTGAATGAGTTATCAAATGTATACAAACTGAAAATTCGAAGTTTGGTTTATTTGTTCAGTTCAACCAAAAAGTGTATCTTTTAAAGGCTACTTGTGAATGTGGTAGTGTCCCAACAATGGAGAAAGGCCAAGTTTGACTTATTCTTAACATAAGAAACAAAAGATACAAAGCAAATCTACTTAATTCTTCAGCAAATGAATTAAAATCTTCAATAATTAAATTCCTAAGTATATAAAGAAACCCATAATTGCATGGCAAAGCTTCAGCGTGTGGTGTGAAATATTGTGAACTTTTGGGCAAGATCTGTTGATCTTAGGAAACAAGCTTAAAGAAGGTAGAGAGGGTGGCTGTAAGTACCCCCCACAAGCGGCAATTACTTTTTGCCCAAGTATTTGATAGATTTCCATTCTTTTAAAAATGGTTTGTAGATTTTTTCCTTGTCTAAACAAGGAAAATAAAAGTGAATACTTCCTCTCACCCTGATGTCCAAAAATATGAGAAAAACTAATATAAAGATGTGTGTTTCAGACATAACCTTGCCCTATGTAATTTTCATAAATGAAAAGCAAATAAATAGCAGTTGTCAGTACTCTGAAAGCACCGCAGCTTTCGGTAACATTTATCCTCACTCCTTTCCTCATTTATTATTGCTGGTAAACTCTGTCTTTGCCACTAACACTGAATAGATTCGAAACAGTAAGCGTAACAGGCTCAAATGGACAGGTCCTATTATCTCTTCCCTTTTTTCTCTTGCCCTTTTATGGCCTATAACTTCATTCAATCTGTAGCTACATTTATGTTCCTTTTACAACAAAAAGGGTCATAATGCTGTCTCTGATAACACTGAAATTGCCTAATTTGTTCATCTTCTCTCCACGCCTTGGAACTGGTCACCCTCTCAAGTTCTGCCTGGGTTTGTCCCCATCAACTTTGGAAATGAAGGTCCTGTTTAGGCACCGCAGTTTCCGGACCAAACGCGCTGGTGTGTGATGGATCCACACAGAGCAGGGCGGGCCCAGGAGGCCTGGGTCTGACTGACGGGGGACTCAGTCCCCAAGCCCCGGGGAAACCTGCCGGGACGATCCGGGCGTCGCCGCGTGCCTGTGGGCGGGAGGGGGGCAGCCTGGCCAAACCCCAAGGCAGGGGAGGGAGCGGCCGGTCAGCTGACGCTGCGAGAGCGCAGGAATGAGAAGAATGTGCTTGCTCAGAAGATGGGAGCGATAGGGGCTCCCCACTCCGACCCCGGTGCGTGCGGCGCGGCGCGGGAGAAGCCGGCTCCGAGCAGCTGTTGCCACTCGGGCTGTCACCGCCGCGCAGAGCTCGCGGCCGCGTAGCCGGGACCCTGCTTGCTGGAGCTGGCCGGCTGCAGCAGCTGCTGCTGCCCTGACTGTTGCCCTGACCATTCTGCTGTTTCTTCCTCGATTTGTGCCGCAGCTTTTTCTTTCTTTCCTTTTTCTTCTGTCTTTCCTCTCTCTCTTTTCCCCTCTTTTCTTTTCCTGGCAACACCTTTTGTAAAGAGCAGAAATTGGTCTCCACGTTTGCCCGAGAGCAAGCCTGAGTGCAGGAGCGGAGGCCAAGGTGGAAGAGTTAAGGTTTCTAACAAAGCCTGGTTCCTAGGCCGCTCCTGTCTTCCCTCCTGCCTGTTCTCCCGGCTCTGGTTAGCATTTTCCTCCGCGCCGCAGGCTGCTTTGTCAGCCTTGTGCTGGGAACTAACTCCCACAGTCTCCTCCTCCTTTCTGATTTTCAAGGATGCTTCACCCCTCACCCCTTCCAATAAGGAGAAAAACACCAAAGGTATAAGAGGAAGGCAAATCCTCCAAGATAACTTCATATTTTGCAACTCAAATTTTGCTAGGATTCCTGTAATAGTAAAATGATCTTTTCAAGTCCTAGGACAATAAAATAAAAATCAAATGGATGAGTATGGCAGGTTGGGGAGCAATTAACTGCTAATTTGGAAGAGCACTTCTTGAGGATTTTCCTGACCTGCCCATTCATGTTACTTCCCTTTCTAAGAACCTCTTCCCCTTTCAAGGCTAAAAGCTGGGTATGATTCAGCTCATAAAAATATGTCACAGCAATTGGAATTTACCCTTTGACCTTCTACTCCCTAACCACCATCTCCTCCAACAGAGAGAGAGAGAGAGAGAGAGAAACCACAGTTCACCAGCTAACTCTGTTTTCACTAAACAGATGGCAGTGTTGCTGGTGAAAGCTGCCTTTTTGTACAATGTAAAACTTCTAAAATCCTTATGACATGACCTATTTGCAAAAACAGCTCAAAGCCACATTTTCTGTGCTACATAGGTAAATTCTGAGAGTTTGATTAATAGATAAGAAGGCAAATAAAGATATTATATGCATAGGCACAAAAAGAAAACTGTACGTATAGATCTTTTTTTAAAAAATCATTCTTCTGTATATTTATTTTTTTGGATCAGTGTGGATGATCATAACCAGTATTTAACATTAGGAAGCATAATGCTTTCAGAGATTCTAGTGGCTAGATTTTAGTAAAACATGTAGCAAAGGAATGGAAAACTGAGTCTAAAATGCATGAAGAGAGTGTTCTAGTTTTCCTGAAAACCTGTTCACCTTTCCAAATAATTTTTTCTTGCCTTTGTGCAGTGAAAGCCCCGTTACCAGCTATGAAAAAAGAAAACAGTGTTAAGTGTTTTGTACAATTTCTTTTTGTGTGTGTGTAGCTCAAAAAGCCAAGAAAATGGGCAAAATACTGAGTCAGGCCACCAGGGCCAGTTCAAATGCACAGAGAGACATTTTTACTGCATTATTTGGACTATTACTAAATGAAATGCTTTCTTCCTTGGGGCTTGGCAAAGTACTAATTTTCCCAAACATGTATACAACTTCTGGAGGAAAGTTAGGAATAACTTCAGTGTGTGACTGCAAAATCTTACCCTCTCAAATTCACCGCATCCTATACACTGAAAATGGCACAGAACCGCCAGTCAAGTCTGAGAGGTAAATATATGGAAGAAGCCTTTGAATACAGAGGTTTGAGAACATAATGAACAAGTTTAAAAACTGATTTATCCATGTACATGGTAACTGGAAATAATAAACAATTAATTTCTGGAAATTCATTACTAGATACCTAAGCAATGACTATCTGACATGCTAAAAATGAAATTGCCAGGCAGGAGCTATGCCGTTTTAAACATTAAAATTGTGCTTTTTTAGAGACAACCATTTGTCCTCTATGTTTGTACAACATGCTGCTAATACTGACATATTTGAACTCAGAGCACAGAACGAGCGAAGAACTTACAATGGGAATAAAAATCTGTAAAGTACTCTGTAAGATCTTTTCTAAGTTAGCACCATTTTCCCCAAATCTGGAGGAAAACGTCTTTAAATCTTCTGCAGCAATTACTTAAATTTCCTCATGTATTCTACTTGGCACAGCATAGGCGATAATAACAGTTTCTATGCAATAACAATTTCTCTCTATTGCTTCTACAGGATGATCAAGGATTTGGGGATTTCTTCCTTCTTTATATTTTTGGTTTTATATGAAATTTTTGGAGCTAAAACTTGCAGGCAAATCTGCAAATATACCTAAACCTTCTTTTTCTTGTCACTAGCTTAGCAATAATCTGCCAGTTTTCTTGAAACCTGGGCACCAACTGCTGGTTAGTCATATTTTTTGCATGGAATTCTTTGTACTTTAAATAAACTAGTACTTCAGGATCTGCCATGTGTCCCTCATTCATCTTTTAGGCATAGTCTTATGTACCATTTGGGAGCTTTGACAAATATTTGTCTCATATGTATAATCTCTAGCAATCTTTTAATTCAATGCAGTTTTATTAGTGACTTTCAGAAAATTAAAGCATCAATATGTATACTGAAGGTGTATGTATTCTATGATTCACCTTATGCAAAAATAAATATTCATTTAAAAATTTTAACCTGTATTTATTTTCTTCTCTTTTTGCTCAATATTAAAAGGTTTGTAGGTGGTTTTCACATAATGAACATCACAGAGCAGGGAAAATTTTTTCCTTTGGCATTTCTCATCTTAGGTGATAGAAAGATATGCATCTGCTTTTCAAGTGGAGAGAGAGATAATATGATAACCTTCTGATTATATACATAAGCAGAACTTGATCAGCTTCTCTCCTGGTCTCTTTTTTTTTTAAGGGCAAGTTCCAGTTGGATTGTGCTAATGCACATATTCATGAATCTCTCCAAACAGGATTCACTGCTCTCTGGGGAACCCTTGAAGTATGCATCATTGTTTCAATGAAGTATCTTCATTATAAAACATAGGTACTATAAAAGGTGAACACCATTTGCCACAGCTTAGTATAATCTCTGGTCCAACTTTCTTCCACTATGATTTTTTTCTTCTTTCTTTTTTTCCTTCCCTTCTTTCCTGTAACAAATAGAAAAAATAATAAAGAATCATTAATGATATTAGATATCAGACAAAATATGGGAAACTGATTTTTTTCAAAGACAAACAATCTCCTTTGAAATGTTGCATAGGTAGAGTAGGAAACTTAACTTTGAAATCCAAAAATCCTCATATCCGTAGAAATGTTTTATTTGATAAAAATGTACCATGGAAATGTTTGGTCTCCACATATGCAAATGCTTTTTGCATTGAAAGAGTGAAGTCAAGGTAAAAATATAGTGAGTGAAAGTACAATAAGTAGGTAAACATTTTTAAGGCAAGGGAAGGGAGGAACTATATAGTCAGAACAATGTGATGAAAACAAGCGAATTCTTTATGCCCATAGGTATTATTATTGCAAACAGGACAAATTCTGAACTGACCAATATGTTACTTACATTTGCACCAAATATATATGCTAACATTTCCCTTGACTTCTCTTTAGGGTTCTTCTAAAACCTGAGATTTAGGGAATTCTACTAATGCGCATGTTACAAAGAGGCCTTTATTAGAGAGGACATGAATGGAGGTCTGCGCCAGACTACAAAAGCCTTATACTGCAAACGGGTATAATGGGGTGCTTTATAGGGAAAGAACACTGTCTTTTGGGAATGAAGGACAGTTTAATATGACATCCATTGCAAGGAAACAAAGGAGTTATGTAGCTCACAAATTAGGGTATTCACATCCAGATATATTAGTGGTGGAGTGTAAAGAATTTGGAATTTGGTGTAAAATGATATTGTCATCCAACATAGCACTCTGTGGAATGTGACATTCTTTGAATGTGAGTTGTATAGTGATCGAAATAGATTGTACAAGTCACAAATAACTGCCACTCTGTGATTCTATAACGATTAGCAAGCAAAGACAGTAATTCTTAGTGACACTAAAAATAAGAGGGGACATCTATGATTAAGCAGGAAATGACAAATGCAATTCAAGACACTGCATATTCAAATTTTTTAAGTTTCTCGGTGAAAATTAATTAAGGATAATATTTTTTAAGAGGCATAAGGGGCATAGCACATACCACATGGAGTTAATGATTTATTGTTACAATTTAACTAGCCATTTCAGACAGAGAGTCAAATCTCCAATCTCTATTGTCTGATATTCCATGAGGTGGGGGAAGGGTGGGAAATGAACAAAGATTCAAGAAGGCAGTAGCAGGCGACAGGAGGTCTTTGTTTAGTGGGCACACCAACAGGCAAACTATAGCAAAATTTCCCTTCCTTGCTATTGAGGGAGCCAGTAGGTCTCAGGGTGTTGTATGTTGCTAAATACACTGGATTACTTTGAGTCCTCAACTTCCTCCGACTGTTGTCAACATGTGGTACTATTGACCACACTCTTATTTCTTAGCTTCCCACTCTGCACCTTCACAATATAGCCCCAAACCCTTCTAGTCACTTTCCTACTCTTCCTTTTAAGTTCTTTTTCCTCAGCCCCCTCCTTAAATAGAAATAGCCCTCTTAATTCTGTTCTCACTAATTTGCTCTTTCCATTCCAAACCTTTTATTTGAATGACTTCAGCTATTTGTGTGGCTTTAATTATCTACTGATAAGTCTTAATCTCCAACCACATCCATGATCTGCCCTCTAAATTCATGCTTACGTTATCCATTGTCTCCTGAAAATCACCTGAATCCAGTATCTTCAATGATGGATTCGTATCATCCTCCACCATTGTCCACATTCAACTTATTTTCTTTCTATTTCTGTATCTTAGAATGACATCATCACTCACACTGATAGGTCAGAAAGCTATGAATCATTTGTTTCCCATGCGTTTCACTGACAATCAGTCACAAGTTGCTAACCCAAATCTACGTAAGTACCCAATCTTCTTCATTCTCTCTTTACTCAACCATCTTGCTTTATCACCATGATGATTGCAAAAGACTTCAGCTGGTCTTTGTGCATCTAGCTATATTTTCTTCAGTGTACTTTCTACAGATAAATCCGGCCATCACAGAGGCATCACATTTTTGTGTCAAGTGAAGGAGATGGCAGGGAAAATTCAAAACATTTTGCATAGAATGTAACTTTTAATCACATCTATTAGAAAATTCTATTGGGTCTATTCCCAACATATGTTTTAAATCATAATCTTTGCATGAATTATCACAACACTCCCTGATTAGTCTTATAATTCAGCCCTTATTAACCTAGAGTACATTCTTAAGTTAACAGAATAATATCTTTTTTTGTGCACATGCACGTGTGTGCGTGCACGTGCGCATGTGCATGTGCGTGTGTGTGCGCGTGCATGTGCATTTGGTAGTGCCAAACACAGGGCCTCATGCACACTAGACAAGTACTCTACCACTGAGCTCTGCATCCCTAGTCCGGAAATACAGTAAATACTTAAGTTGTATTGTGTTGTGTGGCCATTTAAAAGCTTACTGTGCCTTCCATTCATTCAAAATCAAGTCAAACTCTTAATTGCCTTCAAAGACCTACATGACCTATTCCCTATGGAAATTCATTGTATTTTCATCTCCTGCCATTCTTTGTCCAGTTCACCATAGGGTCAACACTTAATGGCCTAGACTGAGAGAATTGGGAAAAGTGATGTCAAGGTGATCTTGCTGCATGTAGTCCCTGTAGTGAACTGGCTTGGGAAATGTAAGCAAATTGTTTTATCTTTCTGAGTATCAAATTCCTCATCTGTAAAACTAGAACGAAATGCCTATTTCAAATGGCTATGGCGAGGAAATTAGATATATATTAAGGAATATTTCTGTGATGTAAAAGGTACTATAAAATTTTATTCATTGTTCCCATTTAATTACTTTTATAACCAATTGAAATAGTACTTCCTATTTTGATCTAATAAACAATTGATTTTTCCCCAAAACAAAGAGTGATTAATTTATAATGCTAGTGGCTCATATTATGTCATACACAGAATTGGATTTCAAAATCCCCAGAAAACTCATTGACTTGCCTTCATTTGTCATTTTAATTTAAAACATATAAAATCCTATTATCACCTCTAATTTTTTCATAGTTTTCTTTTTTAATTTTCTAAAATATTTTAATAAAATAAAATAATTCTCGTGTAGTACCTTGAATCCAACATTTGAATTATATTGGAATTTATTTGATATGTTTCTGAAATACATTAATTAGTCTGCAAGAAATCAGTTATAAGTTATAAACTTTATAGCGGTGCTATGCGTTTTATATAATACATTTATATAGAAAGTAGCAGGCCTGCATTCAAATCCTAATATCAGCCTTTACTAGATCTGTGCCTTGGGAACACTATTTAAGTAGTCTCAATTTCCTACCATAAAACAGGATAAATAAATGCCACCTACCTCAGAGAAGAGTTCTGAGGATTAAACAAGAGATACAAGTAAAATAGCTCAATGATATCACCTAGCATAGCAGAGGCAATGACACAAATCAGAGTATTGGTAATACTAGTATCCCTAAAATAAGGCTAGGATTCTTGAAAAGAATGCTGTACTTAAAAAAACCCTAATTGTCCATTCCATTATCTTAAGGGAAACCAAAAAATTTTTTTTACCTCATAATTTTCCTAACAGAACAAAAAAATGGTAAGAATATGCTGCCAAAAACTTTATTAAAAATAAGGATAGATTTAGAGCATTCTACCATGGAGTGTAAAACCATGAAACATTGTTTATTTGGTAAATACTGAAGCAAAATGACAGATGAATCAAACTATAAAAACCTGTGCTGTGAGCAGCAGTACTTTCTCCCAGGAGACAGCAAGAATATAAAACAGAGAAAATAAACATTAAATTAAGCCTCAGACAACAATGTGATAAAAGTCTAATCAAGGAAGTTACACTTCCCTGCTTGATCTTGTGTGTGTGTGTGTGTGTGTGTGTGTACTTCTCCATATGTTAACCTTTTTGCTCACATGGATAATTATTATGCGAAAAATATTTTCCTAGCAAAACTGACTATCAGCAAATCAAAACAATTCTGAGAAAGAAATGAGAAAAATCCCTAGAATAGGAGATTGACATACCTTTACATCTAATCTTTAGAGCTAGGGGCACTGACAGCCAATGATGCACTTCCTGTCTCCCAAAGAGGCTCCATAATCATTAATGTGGCAAGGAGATGGTCATATATCAATAATGTACTCTGTATTTTTCTTGAATTCATTACATGCATTGCAATATTTTACAACAAGTTCACACAGGTATTATATATGAATCAACCATCAAATATACTTTTTGATAGAGCAAGGAAATCAGCATAAATGTGATGGAATTTTTTTAAAATCAAAGGATAACATTCAATTTTCCTAAGCCAGATCTTTCTAAGGCTGAGATTCACTGTCATATCAAGAAGACAGCCATGGAGAGACATGTTTTTATAAAATGTAGTTTCCATTCTCAACTCTAACACTCACTGGTTGGGTGCACCAGAAACAAAAGAAAACAACACAAAGAAAATAAAGAGACAAAAACTACCAAAAAAAAAAAACCTAACAAAAATCTCATTCATTGAATACCTATTATGTGCCCTGATGTCCAATGAGAGTAAGATAAATCCCATATGGTTTCTATTTTCCACACCATAATCCCATGAGGAGACACACACACATGAAGTAAATGTGACCCTTTGCTGGTTTATTTTACACATATTTTCTAGAATCCTCTTATTGGCTGGCCAAGCAGCATTTTAAGCAAAGGAGACCGAACACTGAACAATAATATACAACCCCAAAACAAATACACTCAATGAGCTTATATGCTAGATAGTAAAAACAGACAAAGCAGAATATATATATGATATGTAATGCCACCTGCAGCCCAGTTACTACAGTGACTGAAGTAGTAAGATCTATTGAACCCAGAATTTTGGAGACAGCATGAAAAACATAAATAGTGAGACCTGTTCTCAAATAAATAAATAAAAAGTGCAAGCATGTGGTATATGTTCAAAGTTCTATGGAAAATCAATTGCAGAAAATGATTGAGTATCAATTGTTAAGTATGTTGACCTCAGAAGAGCTAATTAAGATGATATGCCAAGAAATATTCGAAGAAGTTATCTGGAGGGGCTGGAGCAGTGGCTCAGCAGTTATGACACTTGCCGGGCATGTGCAAGGACGCGAGTTTGAACCCCAGCACCAAATACACAATGAAGTGTCTGAGTAAGAGGTTACATGTAAAACTAAATAAATAAAAACTGATTCCCACTCTCTCTCTCTCTCCACCACCCCAGCTCTCTCTTTCTAAAAAAAAAAAAGATATCTGAAGGAAGGAATTCTAGAAAAGAACAGAAAATACAAAAATACAAATACCTTGGTGCAGGAGCATATGTGAAGCACATGAGAAGCAAAAAGTAGGTCCTGGGTCCAGTAAAGACCAAAGAAAATGGAAAAGGGCCCAATTGCTCAGCACTTTGCAGGAAAGTTTGTGAATAGAATATGACATGATTTCTCTTGTTATTTCAGGAAACAGTGTGTTGAAGATAAGGTGTAGGGAGAGAAGGGCAGAAGCAGAGAGACAAATAAAGCACCATTATAGCATTCCATGAAAGGCAAGATGATGACTTGGAACACTGTTGTGGCAAGGATATTGTAAGAAGTTATTGGATTCTAGATAGATTTTGAATGTACAGCTGACTGCATTTAGTGATAGGATGAAAAATTCTCATGTCATATTATAAAATATGCAACAAGAGTCTGGTCTCTGTTTTTGTTTCGCTCTATTCATACTAAGTGATCATATGCCATAGATTAATTTTATTTGAAGAGTTAGGGAAGATTTTGCAGGAAAATAGCATTTGACATTGAATTTGACCTTGAAGAATGATTAGGAATTTTCTAGCTGTGAGAAAGTGAAACACTCCAGGGCTTTGCAATTAGGAAATCATTGGAAACTTTAATGAAATTGGTTTTGATGAGAGTAGATTAAAAACTATATTTATAGAAAATTTAAGGGTGTTGATTCATGATCTTAGGGGTAGGTATGAGTGGTTACATGTGAAAATGCATGGGCTTGGCCCAAAACTTTTAGTTATACAATATAAAAACTAAATTCAAATTATTTGAGTAAAAAAAAAGGGTGGTGAATATGGCTACATTTGGAATCAAGAGAAAATATACTTTTATAGCTTGTTCTATTATTCTCTATTTCTTAACTCTGCTTTTCTCTGTATGTTGCTTTTATTCCGCTATAGACTCACTTCATGAAGCAAGGAAAATGTCACTAACCTCAGCAATAAGAGGAATTTGTTTCTCCCATATCCTAATATATATATATATATATATATATATATATATATATATATATATATATATATTACCATTGGGAGTGTTCCTTTCTCAAAAGAAAAGGACACCATGATTGGGTTAACCTGCATCCCTTGTCCACTCTGCATCATGAATGCAATGGTATGGTGGAGAAGTAATTTCCTAAGGGAAAATGGAATTGCTGGGGAAATAAAGCAACAGAAAACATTATGGTTGCTAAAGCTGGTTAGGTCAGATAAAGGGTTTGAAAACCCTAGTGAACAAGGCTGTATTTTATCCAAAAAGAAGCCAACAGATTTTACCAAGAGATAAACATATTCGAGTTTTCCATTTGTGGAGTTGGTAATAAGGAGAATAGATTGGGTTGATATAAGGCTGGACTTGCTGTTGTAGTTGGCATCATTGGTCCCAATTTCTCATTTATCCCTGTATCTATATCCTTTGTCACATAACAAAAGAAGCAGAATATATTTCCTCACTCCTCAACTTTTTGTACAAGTCCACATAACTCACTTCAGTTATAAAATAAGGTATAACTGACATTGTATGAGTTCCCAACCTAAGACTTCAGAGACCTATAGAGTTGGTACTTCTACCTGCATGGACCTGCCATCACCATGCCCAGTCTACATGTTCATCCAAGGAAGAGAAAGAAAGCCATGAGAAGCATAGACAAACTGCCCACATTATTACAGCCTAGATCAACCAACCACCAGATGAACAAGCAAGTACAGCCCAGATCAGCAAAGCCACCAAGCCAAGCTCAGAGTTAACACATGATCCATAGTTCATGAGAATAAGTCATTGCCACTTTAAGTGAATGAATGTTGAGTAAATAGTTGCAACAAAAGTGTGTGTTTTTCTACAGTTAACTGGATACATGTAGGCTCTGAGATTGGTGACAATAATAATAATAAGCAAGAAAGGGTGAAAGCCTAAATCAAAACTGCTTGAGGGACTGGGGAAGGGGCACTTAAGACCTGAAAAATACTTAGGAAGTATTTTAGGATGTTGCTAAATTTTCCAATTTAGTATGAGGGCAGATGTGCTTAAAAAAAAAAAAAACTGGGAAAATATATAATTGAAGATGGTGAGGTCTTTCCAAACTGGAAATGGAGTAAGTGAGAAGATAGGAAGCAAATGAAGCCAATAAAGTTGATAATACCACTACAAAGAATACATAGAATGTGAGATAGTCAAGATCCTGCATCACTCTAATAATAAGAAGTCATAAAGATAAGGAAAACTGCAAAGGGTTGAGTCACTAAAGCCAATGGAGAAAGAATTGGAAGAATGAGATTTTTATTACCACTGTAACTATTATAGGGAAATTGAGGAACATAAGAGCTGCTTCTATACAGACACGTCCAGTTGGCACCTCTGGCAATTTATCAATTACAGTTCATATTTTCTTACCTTGGTGCTGGTTCCCAGAGATTACAAGCCTGGGAGTTTCTGCTCCAATAGTTATGATTCTTTGTATCTGCCCATCTTGACTTATGACCTCAACTCTGTGATAGATCTAAAAAGAAATGTTTATTTTTTTCAATTTATTTAGTTTATCATTTATTAATATGGAGTAATAATTTTAAAACTTTTTACAGACTAGCCTAGAAACCAGAAGTCACACCTGCTTTTTAAATAATTTCCCAAAACACCTATTCAACAATTTTTCATTATTTTAGAATTAAAACATGATATTAAATTTTATTATATTTTAGTTTTATTTAGTTGAAGTCCTATATTTATTGAGCAATTACAGTAGACAATCTATATTTGTGTGTACATGTTTATAATATTAGTCTTGGATATAAATCCATTATATCATCCTGGCATCAGATTTCTTTATTATTGTGTGATCATTTTCTTCATGAATAATAGAAATGCTCTCCCATTAACTTAAATAGAAAAGAAATCTATTGAAAGTTTGTAAACACAAATGATATACACAAAGCTGGAACACAAGGTCTGACAAGAGTCCAAGGGAGAAAAGACATAGCCAACATCCTCTATTCCTATAATGTCACCTAAGAACATTGTAGTCATACTGCTAAATCTTAATGTCTTTGCTTCATGCCCCCAAGATTCAAGCTATGGTGTAGAAACACTTGACTGAACACATTCAGATTACTTACCCTCCTTCTAGGAGTAGGTAGAAGTAAATTATTTGCCAATATTCTTTCCACCTTCACTGGATTTTCATACATCGTGACACCCTTCTGCCCCTGTTAAAAAGATATTCAGCAGCTGAGCCACACAACCAAAATGACAAAAGCCCCTGTACCTTTTTGTTCAAGTATATAGTTGTTTATTTTCCCCCCATTTTTATTTGACCATGAGAAAATAAGTAGTCTATTTTTGGCTTACAGTTTAATATACATACTAAGCATTTAGTAAAAAGTTTATTCAAATAAGTTTGAGATAAAGAGAGCCAATACTGCAAATTATGTATGGAATGGATGTCATTTATATTTGCCATTTCATATATAGAATGCAGTGTGTGGTTTTTATAACAAATTTACCCAAATTGTTATTGTGCATTAGCTAATAATATAAAATAATACGAATAATAAGTAAAACATAATTAGTTAATTCCTTGAGTCTCTACTACCTAATATTAGTTGGAAAAAGAATCTCAGATCTATGAGTAGATTAACCATCTACATAGAGATCATTGAACACTGGCTAACTGAAGATTAAGGGGTATGTACAGGAGAAATTTATTGTGGTTTGGAAGAACATTAAGAGTCAGAGATTTTGGTACAACTTTTAAAGTTGCTTATCATAAGCATTTTAGAAATTACCTGAACCTTTTCCATCAGAAAACTGGGCTATAAATCCCAGGATACTAAATATTTCTCAGAGGATATCAAGAATGGATTGGGTTGGAAATTCTGCAAGAACAGCATTTTTTACAATTTTGCAGCATTTCTGACTGATGCCTATCCTAATCCCAGGCCATGTATGCAGAGCTTCATGGAATGTGCAGTACAAAGTAAACTGCCAAACATTTTAAACTTTGAAAAGTGACAAAGGACAAGAAAATTCCTAATTTGAGAAAGAGAGAAATTAGCTATTCCTTTATTCAAGTCAAATCACCATGCCTTGTTGCAGCGTAGCCATCTAACATAAAAACCTCAAATAAATAAATTATTCATGTAAAATTGTCACTTCAATTTCCCAAATGCTCTTTTTGTCTCTGGGTATGTACGCCATATTACACTTTCCTCTCTGTCTTTTTCTGCTATGGGGTACAAACTATACTACAGCAGAGTTTCAAAACTGCCTTGCCTCAAGAGAAACCTAATCTGCACAATTAAGAAAAGCATAGGGGCTTCTACCTGGTCCCTTCTCTGGTTCTTCAAGTTGTCTTGCTTGAACACTCAGTATGTAGTGTAGGGCAGCACCCCATTGTCTGTCAAAATAGTCATCTTTAAAAACAAATGGCTAAAGGGTTGGTTTGGACTAAAAATTAATGTAGGCCTACACAAGTAAAATGTTCCTTGCACTCATGTTCTTTTTATTTTTATATTTTGTACTGGGTATCGAACCCAGGATTGTTTAGCCTCTAAGCAACACTCCCAGCCCTTCTTATTTTTCAGTTTGAGACAGCATCTTACTAAGTTGATGAGGCTGGCTTAGAATTTGTGAACCTCCTGCCTCACCCTCCCAAGCTGCTGGGATTATAGGCGTGAAACACTGCTCCTGTTTGCATCCATTATTTTAAACTTGGATTGAAATTAAATACAATTTTTATGAGGGTAGAAACTTCTCTGAAACTGAAGACAGCAGAGGGCAGGGACAGGACATCTTATCATTTGACTTGAAACAAAAAGAAAGCAATGATAAAGCGATCTTCCTACAAGGTGTGTGTTTTGGACAAGATTCACTGGAACACAGCATTGGTCAGTGGAAAATTCTTGATGAATCAGAGATTTTGGTGTGGCTAGTGTAAAAGAGGAAGTGATTCAGACCCAGTCAGTTGCCACAGTGACAGCCTTTGCTCCTCGATTAACACTGGAGCACGGGATTAACACTGGAGTACGGGAGATGCCAATGGATACATTGTGACCAGTTCTACCAAGCAGAGACCTAGTGCTTGTAGAAGCACTGCACTGGGATGAAATTGGGGCAATTCCTCTGCATTTCTGCAGTGCATTGGAGAGCAGATTCCCCCAACCACCCATAACGAAGTAGAGCAATAGCCATTTTGACCAAAGAAGCAGAGGAGAAGGAGTCGGGTCATCAAAGCACATTTCTCCACAATCCTGCTAAGACCAAACTGCCTGTTGCAGATAGGCTAAGTACAAAAAAGGAGCTCTGATTTAGGCCTACATTGGGACAACTCTGCAGGTTCTCCTCTGTAGAGGAAAGAGTGGATTCCCCCATTGACCCATAAGGAAGGCAGGCAGTAGCCAGTTTCACCAAAAAGGCAGGCAAGAAGGAGTAAGGACTCCAAAACAGATTGCTTCACAATCCTGCCAGGACCTTACCAACATTCGGGGGATGAACCCAGAAGAGCAGCTCTGGGACTAGCCCAGGCATCAACCAGCTCAGATGGATTCCGGTTGGAGAGCTTGGGGATCCCAGCTTCACCTGGTCCCCCTCCCTAAATTGGAGGGTCCAACTGACTGCCTAATGCTGGTCCAGAGTATGCAAGAGACCACAGGACCTGGGTCCAGGACGTCTGGAGGAATTGTGCATATATCCAGCAGAGGGAGTACTGCTCTGCCCTCACCGTCCTGTATCTGGAACCTAGAAGCACTCTAGAGTTACAGTGCCCCAGTGGAGCTGAGCAGGGGACAACCCATCCAACCATGAATTAATCTGAATTCTCCATGGCAACAGCAACCTAGAAAATCCCAGGTGACTGAGCTTGAGCAACACTCCACCATTAGGATTCTGTAAAATCTTCCACCTAGTGATCACAGCACTTCTGGCTGTGAGTTTCCACTAACAAATCTAAATCTGACACTGATCATCTGCCCCCCGTGTGTAATGAGATAATCTCAGGGATCATAATTCTAATTTTTTTTGCCTTTTCTTTAAGAGTTTTTTCTTTCTTTCTTTTTATTTTTTCTTTTGATACATATTTCATCTTTCTCTTCCTTTTATTATTCTCTTCAAATTTTTTTCTTTCATTATTTTTCTTTCTCTTAATTTGAGATATATTTCTTTGTAGGATGTAATTGTCAAACCTACTATTCCTCTTGTACACAGTAATTATCATTGTAATAGTTACATAAGGAACAAAGTAATTAATATAACATAGTGTTACTGTATTCATTTGATGTTTATTCTGATTATGTTTAATTTTCTCAGGAGGCATTGGATATTGTAAAGGTCAAAAATAGTTCACAAGTTAGAGAAACTGCTATTGAATTCAACTATCCTGAGAGAACCACAACCCAAGTAAGGAAGGCAAATAATACCCCCAACCCATCAACAAGATCCCACAGGATAACAACCAGGGTGGAGTCTCAGGACCCACTCTGTGACACCAACCTACGCTACACATTCGGCAAAAAACAACAAACAATAGTACAATAGTACACAAAGGCTCATATACAAAATAAGGTGAAAAATAATTTACTTCAATTCAAGATACAACAAGAAATCCTTCAAAATTGAGGAATCAGGCTAGAAAAGCTTCACTTCAAACCCACAACTCCAGAACCATGGAGTACATGGATAGCAAAAGGGATAAAAAAAATCTATCAACAATCTGATTACTAAAATGATCAAGACCTAAAAGAAGATCTAAAGAAGGAAATAAGAGAGTAAACACAGGAGATGAGAAACTTCTTTAACAAAGAAATGGGTTCCTTAGAAAGAGAAGTTTTAGACTGGAAATCCTCAGTCAACCACATCAAAGGCTCAATGGAAGAATTTTATCACAGATTAATTTCTGTAGAAAATAGAACCTCAACCCTTGAAAGAACTTTTGATAATGAGGTCAGGCTGAATATGCTTGAATGCATGAATGACAGAAAAGAAAAATATTACAGAGCATGAACAAAACTTTCAAGTCTGAGATGAAATCAGAAGAAATAACATGAGAGTAATTGGAATAGACAAAAACATGGGAATCCAAACAAATGGCATAATGAATATTCTAAACAAAATCATTAAATAAAATTTCTCCCATATTAGAAATGAGTCATGAGGGCTGGAGCAGTGGCTCAGTGGTTTCGGCACTTGCCTGCGAAGCACGAGGTCCTGGGTTCAAATCCAGCACCACATACACAACTGAGTGTTGGAGCAACTAAGGCCATGTGAAAAACTAAATAAGGTTGTTTCTCTCTTTCTCTGTCTCTCTCACTGTCCCTCTCTCTTAAAAAAAAAAATGAGTCAGACATCCTCATCCAGGAGGCATGTAGGACACCAATAGGCCTAATCAAATGAGAAGTTCACCAAAACACATCCTATTCAAAATGTATAACAGAGAAATCAAGAATAGATTATTAAAAGCTGCAAGAGAGAAACACAAGTCCCAATCAGGCAAACCAGTAAGGATCACATCTGATTTCTCAGCTCAGACCCAGAAAGTGAGAAGAACCTGGAACAAGATGCTCCAATCTTTGAAAGAGCACAGCTTACAGCTAAGAATACAATACCCAGCAAAACTCAGCTTCAAATTTGAAGGAGAAATAGAACATATCACAATATTAACAAACTTACCACATTCAAACAAAGAAAATGAGCACTGTAAAGAACACTCAAAGACAAACTCCAAATAGAAGAAAAATCAAACACTTAACAAAACCCACAAACAAAGGAAACTCAATAAAAGTACCCTCTACTATAAGATAACCAAGTCAGCACAAAGCAGTGAAGCACAACCACATATCTATTCTAACACTGAACATAAATGGGCACAACAGAACAATCAAAAGATACAGATTAACAGATTGGATCAAAAACCAAAATGTTGCTTATAAGACACACATCCCACAGCCAACCACAGCCAAAGATTAAAGGTGAAATGTTGGGGGAAAATCTACCAGGCTTATTGTCCAAGAAAGCAAGCTGGTGTTGCAATACTTAAATGCACCAAAATATGTGGGAAAAAATACTGTGTGACTTAAGACCACTTAGAGATCCCAACACAATAATACTGGGGGATTTTAATACACTACTATCACCAATAGATCATGAAAGCAAAAAATCAACAAAGATATCTCCAGCCTAAGCAATTTATCAAATGGACTTAATAGACATCAATGAATGTTCCACCCCAAATCTGCTGAGTTTACATTCTCCAAAATAGATCATATTCTAATCCACAAAGAAAAGCTTAGCAAATACAAAAAAGTTGATACAATTCCATGTATTCTATCAGATTATAATGTCATGAACTTAGCAATTAACAGCAAGAAAAATAACAGAAAGCACATAAATACATGGAGGTTGAATAATATCCACCTGAATGAAGAACAGACCCAGAAGGATAGAGTAAAGAAATGAAGAAATTCTTGGAAATGAAAGCGAATGAAGACATAACATATCAAAATCTCTGGGACAGTATGAAAAATCTTGAGAAATCATAAATAAATAAGTTTATGCTCCAGCTCAAAACCCTACAAACTCAATTCCAAATCCAGCAGAAGACAGGAAATAACCAAGATCACAGCCAAAATCAATAAAGTAGAGAATAAAAAAACACAAAGAATCAACATAACAAAAAGTTGGTTCTTTGAAAAAAGTTGATAGACTCCTAGCCAATCTCACAAAAAGAAAGATCAAAATGAAGCAATTAACAAAATCAGAAAGGAAAGTAGATAGATCACCACTGACTCATCTGAAATCCTGAGGATTTTCAAAACCTGTTTTGAAAAGCTATATTCCTTTAAGTTGGAGAACCCAGCAGATATAAATAAATTCCTAGACACATACAACTTTCCCAAATTTGGGAATCTTGAAAACTTAAACAGACCAATACCAGCCTGTGAAATTGAAATAGCAATTAAAAGCCTTCCATAAAAGAAAAGCCCAGGACCTGATGGATTCTCAGTAGAATTCTGCCAGATCTTTACAAAAGAATTAACACTTCTCTTTATTAAGCTATTCCACAAATTTGAAAGAGATGGAACCCTCCCAAACACTTTTTATGAGGCAACTATAAACCTCATACCAAAACCCAACAAAGACACATCAAGGAAAGAAAACTACAGAACAATATCCCTGATGATTATCACTGCAAAGATCCTTAATAAAATTCTAGCAAACTATATTCAAAAGCAGATCAAAAAAAGAATACATAATAATCAAGTAAACTTCATTTCAGGGATGCAGGGCTGGTTCAACACATGCAAATCAATAAATGTGATACACCACTTACACAGAATTAAAGACAAAAACCATATTATCATCTCTACTGATGCAGAAAAGGCCTTTGCTTAGATCCAATATCCATTTATGCTCAAAACTCTGAAGACAGCAATCAAAGAAGTTACATCAATTTTGTAAAAGCCATTTATGACAAGCTCTCACCAACGTTATAGTAAATGGAGAAAAATTCAAGGCATTCCCACTAAACTCAGGAACAAGACAAGATTGCCCAATCTCACCACTTTTACTCAATATAGTCCTGAAAACCCTAGCCAGAGCCATCAGACAAGAGAAAGAACTTAAAGGGATACATATAGGAAAAGAGGAGGTTAAACAATATTTATTTGCTGACAATATGATACTATATATAGAATACCTAAAAAGATCCAGAAGACTTTTAGGGCTCATAAATGGATTTATCAAAGTGGCAGGATACAAGATAAATACTCAGAAATAAATAACTTTAATATACTCCATCTGAAGAAGAAATCAGGAATTCTGTCCCATTCACAATAACCTCAAAAAGAATAAAATACTTGGAAATTAATCTAACAAATGAAGTAAAAGATCTCTATAATGAAAATGATAGAACACTGAAGAAAGAAATTGAAGAAGACCTGAGAAGATGGAAAGATATCCCATGTTCTTGGTTAGGAAGAATCAATGTAAATAAGATGGCCGTTCTGCCACAAGCGCTGTACAGACTCAACACAATCCCCATCAAAATACTAAAATTATTCTTAACAGATATAGAAAAATCAATCTTAAATCCATTTTGGACAATAAGAAACAGAGAATAGTCAAAGCATTACTAAGTAAAACAAAACAAAACACACACACACACACACAAACAAAAGAAGAAGTAGGAGGTATCACAATACCTTACTTGAAATTATACTATAGACCTGTAGTAAAAGCAACATGCTACTGGTAACAAAAAAAGGCAGGAAGATCAACAGAATAGAACAGAAGACACTGAGAAAACCCCACAAATCTTTAACCATCTGATATTCAACAAAGGGGGCAAAAATGTAGCTTTGAGGAAAGAGTCTATTCAACAAATGGTGTTGGACCAACTGGACAGCCATGTGCAGAAAACTGAAATTAGATCCTTATATCTCACCATACAGAAAAATCAAATCAAAATGGATCAAGTATTTCGGAATTAAACTAGCAACATTACAACTGTTAGAAGAACAAATAGAATCAACACTCCACCATATTGGTGTGGCACCAACTTCCTTAAGAAGACTTCCATAGCAAAATAATTAAAGCCAAGAATCAATGAATGGGATGCCATTAAATTAGGAAACTTCTGCACAGGTAAGGAATTAGTGAAAAACATCAAGAGATAACCTACATAATGGGAGAAAGTCATGGGATGCTACACCTCTGACAAGGGATAATATTCAGAAAGTAGAAAGAACTCAAAAAACTCAACACCAAAACCACAAATAGTCCAGTCAACAAATGGGCTATGGCACTAAACAGAAACTTCTCAACAGGAATTTCAAAAAGTCAATAAATATATGGGAAAGTGTTCTTCACCACAAGCAGTCAGAGAAAGGCAAATTAAAACTACAGTAAGATTTCAAATTACTCCAGTCAGAATACCAATGATGGTGAATTCAAACAATAGCAAATGCTAGAGGAGCTGTGGGGATAAAGGAACACTAACACACTGTTGGTGGGGCTGAAGACTGGTACAGTCACTCTGGAAAGTGGTGTGGAACATCCTCAAAAATTAGGGATGGGGGTTGAGCAATTATAGCACTCTCCTGGTATGCACAAGTGTGCGAGTTTGAACTCCAGCACCACGTACATAATAAAGAGAGCAACGAAAGCCACATGAAAAACTAAATAAAATTGATTCTGTCTTTCCCTCTTTCTCTCTCTTTCACTGTCCCCCTCTCTAGAAAAAAAAAATAACAGTTAGGGATGTAATCACTCTATGATCCAGCTATCCCATTCCTTGGTATTTTTCCAGAAGTAGTAGAATCAGCATATTACAAAGACACATAATCTGGGGGAACTACAGCTATTGGAAGGGGGAAGGATGGGGAGAGGTGGAGAGGGAGGGGTCCAGGGGTGTTATTAATTCTGTATGCTACACTTGACTCCCCTGAGAATCTAAATAACACTTATGTAGGCATTAAATCTTAAAGATTAAAAAGTTAATGTATGTGTATATGGACATTTCTATATGTGATAGGGGGAGAAAAGAGAGTAGGGAGGTGGGTGAAGAAGGGGAGATACTGCATAAGGATCAGACTCAAATTACATTATCATAAAGTATACATATATAAATGTATAGCAACAAATGCCCATAATAACTAAGAACATGCTGAACTAATAAAAAATATAAACTTAAAAAATTAGAAACTTCATTGTTGGTCAAATGTAATTCATTATAGAATGGTGATTGGTTCTGTTAAAAGAAAAATAATAAAATATTTCAACAATAAAGGAATTTGAGTTGGGAACAGTCTTTAAAAAGGAGAATGTAGAGATCAATGAATATAAGAGAATCTAAATTTCAAAGCAGAGAGAAATTTTGGTTATTCTTTCTTGCAAATTTTCTAGCAACTAGTCATGATATTAGCAAATAATTGCACATGAGGAGCATTCAGTAAATTGCATTGAACTTCTACTTTGTACTAGCATCTTGTGTTCTGGGCTGATGCTACTCAAGTGAAAAAAACACTAAAAGTTCAAATTTTATTGGATGATGAAAATTTAAAAATGAATTAAACATACTACATTTAAAAGAATATTATCATTCTCATAGAAACTATGATTATATATTTAAAGCTGAGATTATTCAGAATTCTACATTTGAATGCTTCCATGGATTTAGCCAAGGGAGCATCATTTTATTCAATTCAGTGTTATTGGGAAAACAATAACATCAAACTCTACAATCCTGGGGTCCATGCCATGTGTATAGTCAGGTTTTATTTTGGGGGAAAAGGGAACTATTTTATTTTATTTTGTCTTGTTTATGACCTGGAAATCAAAAAAAAGAGAAATATATCTCCTCACATTTCAGAAATCTTCTAAGTAATGACTAAATTTTATTTTCACATCCTTCAAAAATAAGATTTTATGGTAACAGCTGATTTAGATAAAATCTGGTCCTTTCCTGGATACTCTATTAATAAAGAGAAAATGAAAGACACTAGGAAAGGGTGTAGAAGTCACATTTTGGAAAGAAGCTGTTGTTAGTTTCAATTTTCTTCAATTAGGATGGATGTTAGTAAGGATGTTAACCCCGTCATTCTGGCTTAAGTCCAGCTTGGGTAATTACATTCTGCCTACTTAAATTCTCTTTGGGTCCAAAGACATCCTTCATCCTCATCTCTTACTATTTTGGGATGTTGCTGCACATAGCTAAATAGAGGCCACATTTAACCCTGAGGATGGTAGCAGCTTCCTGATAAAAACTTGATCTTTCTGCGTACTATCAGTATAAATTCACTTTTAGGGTAAAGGTTTTAGAACACATAATGTAATAAAGCAAAAAGAAGCCATATGGCAATCCTAGCTGAAGATACAAAAAAACAAAAAAAAAAATCCAATAGAATGAATTGTCTCTGACAGGGTCTCTGCAGTAATGGGAGATTCTTTTAGCTTGCCCTGGCTGCAAATGTAAGATCATTATCATTAGATCTTTAAAATACCAACAAGCAAAATATGAAGAGATTTAAAGTCACCTTTAAAATCACCCCAAAAGTTCAGTCTCAATTATATACAATCAATGTCATTCTCCTTGACTAGAAATTGGTACCAGAGAACAAATTCTAAGAAGAAGAAATTTTAAAAGTCCAATTGATGCTGACAGTTTATCAATGGAAGTGCATTTCTAAGTCATGCTCATCTATGCATCAAACCTTTGTTTATTTCCTTGGTCCACCTGATTTGCACTCTTGCCACATTTTTGTAGGGATATTAGATATTGCTAAGAATAACCTTTACTACAAATACTTCAAACCCTTTCTTCAAGATCTCATTTACAGATATGTATTGAGCTCTATGGCTTGTAAGGTAGGGAAAATTTTTACAAACATTTAAAAGTTCCCAAGGAAATCTCCTTCTCTCTATAATATCTATTGAAAAAGCCACTAAAGGTTTACACACTGAGGGTTTACATTACCTCAAATCTAAAACTTAGTATTTTAATGACAATAAAAGTAAAAAAGCTAAAATACAATTACCCAAATAGAGTGAATATTAATTTAAATATATATTAGTTACAAAAAAATAAGAAAATACAATATAAAGCATTAAAAGTAAATGGACAAAGGATAGAATAAGTCTAGATGATTATAAAAGGAAAAAGACCACAAAAATTCATAAAATTAAAAGGAAGTTGTATTTAATATTACAGGAATTTCAGTTAAGCTATTAGCATAGAACTTTTTTGTGAATTACATGCTCAATAAGTAACAATAGCAAATATTGAGGCAGTAATGAAGTAAGCACTAGCATTTTGTTGGTGAGTGTACATGAGTACAATCCACATGGAAGTCATTTTGTAAATACATATTAAGAACTTTAAAAATTAATTTTTCCTAGTTATTCTATCTCTTGAAATATATTTTAGAGAAAGAACTGCATTAAGGGGCTGGAGAAGTACCTGAGCAGTTATGGCACTTGCCTGGCATGTACAAAGACATGGCTTCACACCCCAGACCATGTATACAACAAATTATTTGATCAACAAAAACCACACGAAAAAGACTAAACGAAATTGATTCTCTCTCTCTCTCTCTCTCTTTCACTGTCCCTCACTTTCTTCTTCTTCTTTTTAAGAATCCCATGAATAGACAGTTTAATGGACAAAGAAGTTTATGGTAGAAAAATACACTATTGCTATCAATGAATCAATCAAGACAAAATGTCCAGCAATGTCCTCCAGAAAGCTAATATTTATTTGGGGAGATAATCAATAAATGACAAATGTGGTATATATTACTCATGTAGTATGTTAGATTGAGATGAAGTATAAAGAATTTAAAAGTACATGTAGATCAAGGTATGAGGGAATGGAGGTAGTAATGAGACACAGTCTACAGAATTCAGAAGGGGAGTCAAAACAGTCTTCATTCAGAAGATGATATTTGAACAAAGTTTGAAGAATGTAAGAAAGGCAGCACCACAAAAATCCACGGAGAGAGAATTACAGACTAGAGGTAGAGCTATAGCAAGGGCCCTAAGGTAAGAACTTGCCTATCATGTTCAAGAAATAATAGCACTGGGGTCAGTATGGTTGGAGAAGGTGAATCAAAAACAAAGGAGTTTAGAGAAGCAAAAGATGAGCAGAACACACACCTGTGAGCCATTGTAATGATGGGCACTTGGACCTAGAAGCACATGCAGGGCCATAAATATGAGTAGTGAGTTGTGAAGAGAGGAGTGACATGATCTGACATATTTTAATAGTATCGCTCTCACTGCTGAGCTTAAATTTAACTATTTGGGGCAAGAATGGAAGTAGAGAGGCCTATTAATGCAGTTTTTATAAAATTGAAAAATTGAAGAGAAGTAATTAAGGATACTAAAAAATTTTAAATTTTAAACATTTCCCTAACTTAGCAACATTGTTTATGATCTTTCCTCTCAAAATCTGTTTATATGCCATCTTTAGGATTTTATTCTCTGTACGCTAGAGCTGTCTTCCCTAAGTAACTCTGAATTATTCCACTGGTAGGCTATAGTTTTTATTTAAGCACATTCAATTTTATTTTAAAAGATACTTGAGATTCCCTAAAGAAATACTACAACATTACAATGGAAAATAATACAACACACACACACACACACACACACACACACACACACACAGATGTAACAGTCCAAATAAAGACACAGTAATTCTATTATTCTTATATTGGGTGTTTCATGTATCACACGTTGTTAGACATAGTAAATACATTATCTAAATTGTGTCAGCTACTCTATGAGGAACGTGTCTTTAGCTTCTTATTTCCAGATTAGGAAATTAAAGCCTAGTTAATTTAAGTCACTAGCCTAAAGTCATACAACTAGTAGATACCTAGACTTGAGATTGTAGTCCCTGGTAGGCTGATTCCAAAGCTGATCTCTCAAATATTCAGAGGTTTTGTTATATGACAGGAAATCTCACTATTATACTTAATTACAATGTACCAATAAATGTGCCCTTCATAAAGTCATCTACAGTTAAAATGTGTAAGATTATGTTTGGACCAAGATTCCCAGTGGCCAGAGGGAAAAAATAAAGAATTACAAGATGCACATGCAAAAAAAAAACAAATAAATTTTTCTCTCAGGAAAATCAAAATCTCTACTCTTTTTCACTCATACATACCTTCAAGAATTTTTGAAAATAATATGTATAGTACTTCCTCAAAAACATCCTGTAATAAATATATTGTCATGCTTCATACAACTCTAGCTCCAAGTCTCTTGATGCAAGCCCATGAAAAAGTTCCAAACAGATTGCTTAATAGCATTTCAGATAGAAGAAGGAGGAAGATGAAGCAAGCCAATTATGCAACTCTCTGATGTATCTATCTAGATACAAAGGTTACATTTAGAACATTTAGGAAAGCTGGAAGAGTGGGTCTCAGTTGGTGGCACACTTTATCACTTGTTAGCCCACCCCCAACCAGACAGTCAAATCTCAGGGGCAAACATGAAGTGTAAAGAACATTCAGAATTAATATACTTTAAATTTTATAAAACTTAAAAATAATGTCATCATAATTATAATACAATACCTATAAAAAGTAAAGAACTTCTTGATGGGTGGGAATATGTATAAAGTAATGATTCTCAACAGATAAACTTTTGAAATTCTCTGGGAAAATGAGATATTTATATTCATTAATAGGAGCATAATCTTTTAAAAGTTCATGAACACTTTGATGAATAGACAGACTAAACATTATTTGTGTTACAAATTGCAGAAAATTTGAAGCTCATTCTGGCAGGAAGTTGGAATTCTGAAATTTTACATTGATAATTAAAGGAAACATAAGATTTAATAATTAGATGAGATGAAAAACAAAGTTTTTCACCTCTCATGACAAAAAATCTTTAGAAGACCCAAGCTTAAGAGATGGCCACCACTTTATCATCATGGCTGACCTGTGGCACAGCTGAATGAAAAATCTCCATGAATGTGGGACACCAATGGTGGGAGAGTGCCTTTCTGTGAGGTGGGTGAACAGCAAAATTTCTCCCTAAATTCATTACTATCCAAATAAGGAAATTTAGTGACATGGAGCCATGGACAGGGTGAAAAATACAGGAAATCCCAATAATAATTTTTTAACATTAGCTACCCAGCTGGTAGGCTGGAGATTTTCTCCGGAGTGGAGGAAGCTCCATGCACATAACTAAAGAAACTCAGATACAGCAAGTGAGTGCTCATCGGAGGCTGGGTGTGGGCCTCTGGTGCTCTGGGGCCACAGCAGCAGCAGGAACTGAGTGATGGCTTTAATCCCCTGAATATGATCCTGCAAAGAAGCAGGGTAATAACTACCACTTTGAGCCCTTCTGGAGGATGGTACAGGAAACTGCTTTGAGAACAGTGAACCCAGAACCACCAGATCCAGATCAGAAATGGGATATCAGACCAGAGGAGTGGCTCCAGATCCCCAATGTGTTGAATGTCTGCCCTGAGGGTTCTGTGGGTCTTACAGCCTTACTGGTCCAGTAACTCGCATTTAGAGGCTTCTTGTCCACCCCGTTACATGCCAATCTACGGTTGGAGTCCATGACCAGGATTCTGCTCAATAAGACCTAAACAGCCTGGGGGGAATCAGCCTGAAGGTCTAGCAGACACTGCATGAAACTTTCAGGTGGGGCAGAGGCTAGCATCAACCTCAGAAAACTATGAACAGAAGGGGAAGCCTGGCTAGGGTGCTTTCCTCTACTTTCAGACCCTGAATTCTGTGAACAGAAGTGGTTCCATAGGTCCTGGGCACTCCAAGTGGGACAGGCTTCATGCCCCCTAGTGGTTGCATTTGAGACCTCCAGAAACATTGGGTTGGTATCTCCTTCACACCTACCTCCCTTTGCTGGGGTTGTGACTGCCCCACACATCATATCTTGGGGCAAGTAGGGACATCAAGACATCCAAGAGTGGGGTGATAATGGTCCCAGGTGAACTCAATTTAGACCAGCCACTCTCCTTGGAACAGCAAAAGTCCCTTACAGCTGCACCAGCATCCACAAGACACCCAGCAGCTTCTGGATCCCCAGCTGAAGTGAGACAAGAGTTTGGGCAGGCAGACACTAAACTGCCCAAGAATGCAACCCAGGTGGCTATAAACTGTCCTCAAAGGAAGCTGGGAAGGTGAATGGTTGCAACCCCTCTACAGGAGAAAATTACTGAGAGGCTTCCTGGGATGCTCACTATAAGCTGAGATCACCAAAATTTATTCCCTCCAACAAACTCAACTGGGAAGTGACTCCACCTAGAAATCATATATCCCTGCTACACATTTTGACCTTGGCAGTAAAAATTCATAACCTTTGCAACTCCTTTTGTTGTTGTTGTTGTTGTTGTTCTTGTTCTTGGAATTGATGTTCCTTGGCATATATATTTTGTTTGTTTGTTTGTGTGGTTATTTGTTTTTTACTGTTGCTGTGTTTTGTTGTATTTGTCTGCTGTGTTCATATTGCTGGGGTTTGACCTGTGGCTGTCTGCAAAATTGCAAAGTAGTGCTCAGTCTCTTTGGGCTGAAAAGATCCCCAGTCTCTACCTCCCCATTCTTCCCTTTACTTTGTCAATTCCTAAAATATATTTTGATCTCTCTCATTTTCCCTCAAAGTCATTACCCCACTCTCATCCCATTTCTATCTTTTCCTTATTTTTAGCAGAATAGCCTACATCATCTCTACTACCTTGTACCTCTATATCCTAATTCATAAGTTCAACACTACCTTCCTACCTCATTGCCGTTGCTACAGAGGTCCTAGTAAACTGAAGTGAATGCCATACTTGAAAATGGATATTTGCTCGCTAACCAAGTATAGTGTGAGAACTCTCTTGGAAGAAAACTGCTAATCTGATTGTTCCTATAGATGCTAATCGACACAGTAACAGCTACAGTTGACAGTATCTGTTTTATGCATTGGCTGCACTTATTGACTTCTACCCTGTACCCCTGAACGATTGGAAAACCTAAAGGTCCTCAATATTTCACAGATTGGGGTGCCAGCCATTGAACTGTGTTACCCAAATTGTACCCCAGCCCCACTAAGCTAAGAGATAAAAAGCTTCAATACCATCAACAAAGCCCCCAAAAGAATTATTCAGTGTCAGACCTTAAGCCACACTCCCTGTAATTGACAATGAAGAAAAAGGGAAACAATCCTTCACCTCAACCCCACAGCTCATGTCCAAGGAGTCCATGGTCTGGGTCCTAGATGAAAATCTACAAAAATGAATCAACAATATGATTAGTAATTCAATTAAAGAATTAAAAGAAAACTTAAGGAAAGAGATAAGACAGCAATTTCAGGAGATGAGAGACCACATATATAAAGAGCTAGACATTCTGAAAAGAGCTGTAGCAGAGCTCTTAGAATTGAAAATTAATGTCACCAAATCAAAAGTTCATTGGAAGATACTAATACCAGAGTATACTCAGTAGAAAATAGAACCTCAGCTCTCAAAGAACAAACATCAGACAATGAAGACAGGCTGAGCAAGGTTGAGTTCAAGGAGGACAGACAAGAAAAGAAGTTTATTGAGCATGATCAGAACTTCCAAGTAGTACTTGATGAGATGAGAAGAAATAACTTGAGCATAACTGGGATTGAAGAAAACATTGAAAAAGCAAACAAGAGACATTAAGAACCTTTTAAATAAAATTGTCAAGGAGAATTTTCCCCATATTAGAATTGATCCAAAAAAATCAAATTCAAGATGATTATAGGAAACCAAAGAGACCTAACCAAATGAGAAACTCACCAAGACACATCATTTATAAAATGAATAACAGAGAATTCAAGAAAATAATACTAAAATCAGCAAAGAGAAAAACACCAAATCACATTCAGAGGCAGACCAATAAGGATTACTATCGATTTCTCAGATCAGACAATAAAAGCCAGGAGAGCATGGAACAATATTTTTCAAATTTTGAAAGAAAACAATATTCGGCCAAAGATACCATACCATGCAAAACTCAGCTTTAAATGTGACAGGGAAATTAAATACTTCAATGATAAATTCAAGCTAACAAGGTACATGAACACAAAGCCTGCTCTACAGAAAATCCTCAAGGACACACTTCATTCAGAGGAAAATGTAAATATCTTCCAAAACCCATAAACAGAAAAAGTCAATAATCACATAACACACTAAAAGATATACAAGATGGCACAAAATACAGCATTAGTCATGACATCAGGGACTCAGAATCCCATATCTATTCTAATTCTGAACATGAACAGACTCAATGCCCCAGTCAAAAGACACGGATTGGCTTATTGGAACAAAAACAAAATATAACAATATGCTGCTTACAGAAGACACATCTCAAAATCAAAAATAGACACAGACTGAAGGTGAAAGGTTGGCAAAATGTCTACAAGGCTTGTGGCCCAAAAAAGCAATCTGGTGTTGTTATCCTTATATCCAACAAAGTTAATTTTGACCAAAAACTAGCTCAGAAAGGACAAAGAAGGTCACTATGTCATAGTAAAAGGAACAGTCCATCAAGAATATATAACAATAGTTAACATTTATGCCCCCAACTACAACCCTCCCAAATATATGGAAAAAGTATTCAAGGACATTAAGCTCCCTCATTGATCTCAATACAATAATACTGGGGAACTATAATATACCATAATAAACAATATCAGATCATCAAAGCAGAAAATCAACAAAGATATCTCTAAACTAAACAACTCTATAAATCAACTGGACTTAACAGACATTACAAGATATTCCAGCTCAAATCAGCTAAGTTTATCATTTTCTCAGCAATTCACAGATCCTTCTCCAATTGAAATCTCTGGGATAGTATGAAAGCATTCTTAAGAGGTAAATTTATAGCACTGAAGGACTTCATCAAAAATCAGGAAAGAGCCCAAATAAATAGACTTATGCTGCAACTGAAACCTGTATAAAAAGAGGAACAATCAAATCCCAAATGTAATAGAAGACAGGAAATAACTAAAATCAGACCTGAAACCAAGAACAAAAAACAAATACAAAATATCAACAAGAAAAGAGTTGGTTCTTTGAAAAAATATATAATATCAACAGACCCCTTGCCAACCTCACCAAAAGGAGGAATGAAATGAAGCGAATCAACAAAATCAAAGACGAAAATGGAGATATCACCATTGACTCAAACAAAATCCAGAAGATTATCAGAACATATTTTGAAAGATATACTCTTCCAAGTTTGATAAACTGGAAGAAATGTAACAATATCTTGCCACATACAACATTCCTAGATTAACATGGGAGGACATTGAAATTCTAAACCAACAAATATCAGCAGAATTGAAACAGAAATCAAAGACCTTCCAAAAAAGTAAAGCCCAGGATCTGGTTGATTCTCAGCAGAATTCTACCAGACCTTTATAGAAGAATTAACACCCATTCTCTACACGCTTTCCCATGAAATTGAAAGGGTTGGAACCCTCCCAAACACTTTTTATGAAGCAAATACAACCCTGATATCAAAACCCAACAAAGATACATCAAGAAAAGAAAACTATAGACAAATTTTCTGACGAACATAGATGCAAAAATCCTTCTAGCTATCTGGATCCAAAATTACATCAAAAAGATAATACAACAAGATCAAGAGGCTTCATTCCAGGAATACAAGGCTGGTTCAACATATGCAAATCAATAAATGTAATTCACCACTTAAGCAGAATTAAAAATGAAAATCAGGGCTGGAGCGCTGTCTCAGTGGTTTCGGCACTTGCCTGGCAAGCACGAGGACCCTGGTTCAAAACCAAGCACCACGTACCAACTAAGTGTTAGAGCAACTAAGTAAGGCCATGTGAAAAACTAAATAAAGTTGTTTCTCTCTTTCTATGTCTCTCTCACTGTCCCTCTCTCTTTTAAAAAAGATAAAAAATAAAAATCATATAATAATCTCAATTGAAACAGAAAAAGCCTTTGATAAAATTCAGCACCCATTTATGCTCAAAACTCTGGAAAAGATAGGGATCAAAGGAAGATACTTTAATTTTGTAAGAGTCATTTGTGACAGACCCATAGCTAACATTATGCTTAATGGAGTAGGACTGAAAGTGTTCCCACTGAATTCAGGAACAAGACAAGGATGTCCACTTTCACCACTCTTACTCAATATAGTCCTTGAAACCCTTGCTAGAGCTATCAGACAAGAGAAGGAAATCAAATGAATTTGAATAGGAAAAGAGTATGTCAAGCTATCTTTATTTGCTGATGACATGATCCTATACCTAAAATCCCAATAAGCTCAGCCAGAAGACTTCTAGAGCTTATAAATGATTTCATCAAAGTGGCTGGTTATAAGATCAACTCTCACAAATTATTAGCTTTCCTATACTCTAGCAACAATTCCACTGAAGAAGAAATCAGGAATTCTGTCCCATTCACAATTTCCTCAAAAAGAAAAATACTTGGGCATCAATCTAACAAAGGATATAAAGGGTGTCTATAATGAAAACTATCAAACATTAAAAAAATAAATTTCAGAAGACCTGAGTAGATGGAAAAACCTTCCATGTTCTTTGTTAGGCAGAATCCATATAATAAAAATGGCCATTCTACCGAAAGCTCTATACAGATTCAATGCAATCTCCATCGAGATACCAATGACATTCTTCACAGATATAGAAAACATAATTCTCAAATACATATGGAATAATAGAAGGCCCAGAATAGCCAAAACATTATTAAGCAAGAAAGAGGAAGCAACAGGTGTCACAATCCCTGACACAAAATAATACTGTAGGGCTATATTAACAAAAACAGCTTGGTATTGATATCAAAACAG
The DNA here is from genome assembly GCA_004027875.1 of Aplodontia rufa. Lineage (NCBI taxonomy): Eukaryota > Metazoa > Chordata > Mammalia > Rodentia > Aplodontiidae > Aplodontia > Aplodontia rufa. Next base: position 69,591 of record PVKS010001093.1, on the reverse strand, counting down.
AAAAGAAGACTAATGGAACAGAACAGAAGATATTCAGACAGACCATCAAATCTTTAACCATCTAATATTTGATAAAGGGTGTAAAAGCATAGTGTGGAAGAAGGACAGCCTCTTCAACAAATAGTGCTGGACAAACTGGACAGTAATATGCAGACAACTGAAATTGGATCTGTACCTTTCACCCTGAACAAGAATGAAATCAAAATGTTTCAAGGATCTGGAAATTAAATCAGCAACTATACAATTTCTTGAAGAAAACATAGGATCAATACTCCATGACATAGATGTCGGCACTGCCTTCCTTAATAAGAATCCCATAGCGCAGGAATTAAAGCCAAGAATAAATGAATGGGATGCCATTAAACTAAAAAGCTTTTGCACAGCCAAAGAATTAGTCAAGAGTATCATGAGAGAACTTACAGAATGGGAGAAAATCTTTGCATGCTACACCTTGGACAGAGTTCTAATATCTAGAATATACAAAGAACTCAAAAAATTGAACTCCAAACCCACAAATAATCCAATCAATAAATGGGTTCAGGTGCTAAACAAAAATTTCTTAATGGAGGAAGTCTAAAAGCCCATAAACATATGAGAAAATTCTCTACATCGCTAGCAATCAGAGAAATGCAAATCAAACCTTCAATGAGATTCCACCTCACTCCTGTCAGAGTGGCAAAAATGAAGACTACACGTAATGACAGATGCTGGAGGGGTTTTGGGAAGAGAAGAACACTTTCACACACTATTAGGGGGAATACAAGCTTTTACAGCCACTCTGGATAGCAGTGTGGAGACTCCTCAAAAAAACTAGGACTGGAACCAGCTTATGACCCAGCTATCCTACTCCTGGGTATTTTCCCAAAAGAGGTAGAATCTGCATATTACAGAGATACAGCTTCACCATTATTTATAGCAGCTCAATTTACTATATCTAAACTATGGAACCAACCCAGATGCCCCTCACTGAATGAGGATTCAAAAACTGTGGCACATATTTACAATGGAATTCTACTCTGCTATAAGAGAGAATGATATGGTATTTGCAGCCAAATGGATGAAAATGGAAAAATTATGCTGAGTGAAATATTCCAAACTCAGAGACTTGAGGACCAAATGCTTTCTCTCCTTTGTGGAAGCTAGAATACAATCACAAACTGGGGGAACCTTGCCTATGATGCTGGGGGATGAAGGAAGAGTGGTGGTGAGGGGGGAATAGTAGGGATATTAAGGCAGCTGCAGGGAGGGAGTAGGTAGGTTATCAACCCCATGGGGAACCTTTGACTTCCATGAGAAGCCCATCTAACATGCGGATAAAGTAGGGGAAACATGGGATTGGAGGGGAACTCAAAGGGTGAAGATCATGAACTGGCATTAGCTTTGACTTGCTCTGTCAACATCCATGTGTTCATGAATGTGTGGCAACGATTCCCTTCTATATGTAAGACTATGAATGAATAAAAAATTAAATAAAAATTTTTAAAATAGAGACAGCCACCCACATCCACATGGAATTGGGCCACACATATCAATAGCATCCCGTGTTTTCCTATTGTAGTGTCTGCACTTGGAAGGAGATTTTGCATTTTTTCTAAGACAATACCATATCTTGTTACTTTGGAATTTTTTTTGCAAAGAATAGGACTTAGTATAGTTTAGAGGCTCAGTTAATACTTGTTTCAACATTCTCCCTTATTAGATCTGCTTACAAGAAAAACTGCTGCCTTATTTGAATCATATTATTATTCAGCATCCCCTAAAACTGTTGTGCTATTTAAACTTAGTAGAAACAGGGCCCAAAATGCACAAATAATGGAGAGAGAAAAATTTAGTCATTGCTTAATACATAATGAATTATTTAAAAGATCCATGAAAACATGCTATCTGTCCTGCATTGTGCAGTTTTTCTAAAGGTTCATTCATTCATTTTTAAGACACATTAGCAAACACCAATTTCTAAAATAAGATATGAGTTTCAACTGGAAAGAAAGAACTGAATTAGTTTATATGCTTATATTCTATCTATAAATTAAGATCAATTATTGACACTAGCTTCAGAATTACTGATATACTATATAGCAATGATTAGATGTAGGTGGATGTAGACATCATATATGTTTATAATACTGATAGACCAGCAGATATGGGACATTTTCCACACAACAAAATTGTAATTGCTATGATATTAAAGCCAGCATTAAAACAACTCATAATTAGCCACCCAGAATATTTTTGTCACAGTTGTTATAAATAGAAACTTTTCCAATAGATTTATTCATATATGTTCTTTTAGTCACAGAAAAAGAGAGTACATGATCAAAGTTCTTATAAAGTACCAAGTATTATCTATGGCATATATGCTCCATTAGATCCTGCAAGGTGACTAGATTAGTTGCTATTATAGTTCAAAGTGGTGAACAAGTGGGAGAGAAAGTACAGCCAATGTAACTGAACTGAGCTTTGAAGTCTACATCCTGAAAGTCTGAAATTCTTCAGTCTATAGATTATAAAGAGGTCTTCAAGATATAACTCTAACTATGTGAAGAGAGACTAGAGTAGAATTCAAAACTAACTTTACTTCTCTACTGACTTAAAATATTGCAGTTTTACTGTACTTCTTTCATGCTAAAGCATATGTTTATATCAAATATTAATATAGTAATAATGTATGTTGATATTCCAGGCTTTATTGTCCCAATCACTACTCCACAATATTTGTATGAATTGTAGATTCTACCAAGTGAGCACCATCTGCATGCAGATTAAACTTTTACAATATTTACAATTATAAAAATAATATAGCCACATTGAGATTTTCAAAAGCATACATAAATGATTTGTTATAATCCTACCAACTCCAAAACATAATCCCTTCTGTGTAAATCTATCAGGGATTTTTCTCCTCATGCATATATGGATTGGTATGATATGGATGTGCTGATTCTCATTTCCATTCTCCCAACTAATTATTTCCTTTCTTTCTCTATTGTCTGCACAATGATCTTTCTGCTAGAATCATTTATTGTTTCCCATTTTCTTTTTACTACAAAGGTGTAAATTAATTGTAAGATAAAAAAATTGAGAAAGGTATAAAGAAGGAAGTCCATAATCTGGAGATAACCAACTACAGTCAGAATTTTGCTAAATATCTATAATAGTTTATGGTTCAATATAAAAATATTTTTCCCATTATGAAGTACAGAGTTAAAATGAATAGCTTCATTCTGTATTTTCCAGCCCCCTTTTCCCCAAACATTTCACAAAGATTTTTTATATTGGAGAATATAGTTGTATCATCCATTTGAAAAACTGTGTTGCATTTCCTTACACAAATGATTCATAATTTACTAATTAATCACTATTAGTGTACCTTCAAGTGGTCCCCTGAACTAAAGATGGTATTCACATATCATTGCACATTTTTTCTGAAGATTTCTTCCATAAATTCCTACTTGGGAATATCAAGTTAAAGAGTAAAATTGCTTTTTAAAAAGAACATAAGGGGGCTGGAGTGGTGGCTCGGCAGTGACGGTGCTTGCCTGGTACATGAGAGCACACAAGTTCGAGCCCCAGCACCACCTATACAACTAAGTGTCAGAGCAACGAAAGTCATGTGAAAAATTCAATAAAAATTGATTTTCTCTCTCTCTCTCACTGTTCTTCTCTCTTAAAAAAAAACTAAATAAAGTTGATTCTCTCTCTCCCCCCTCACCCTCTCCCTTAAAAAAAATTAAAAAAATACAATAAAATAAAAAGAACATAAGTATGATACTGATTTTCCCATAGAAGTTTATATTTTAAAATTTTTGCTTATTTCTTGGAATTATGGTGCAGTGCACACTTGTTCAGGGATCCAACCAGACCCAACACCACTATGAAGAAAACATGGGAGGAAGTGAAATTTTCCTCAGAAAATTGCTGTGACCCTAACTACCTGCACTGAGTAAAATCAGACTTCAACTACCCAGGCCCACATAATTGGAAGATAGGTCAGTTCACAAGCCAAAAGAATGAAGTTTTGTTAAACCTTAGGAAGAAAAGAGAATGATCAAAGAGAGTGGCTGAAGGAAAACCACTTTCTGAGGGTTGGTCAGAGAAGGTCTCCGTAAGGAGGTGATGCTGGATTGTACCATAATCAGGAACAGGGAGAGTCAATTTATAAATGCTGTAGGACAAGGTCAAAGCATGTAATTACAAAGTTCTAAAGCCATGAAAAAGCTGGATCTTTGTATATATGTAGGCAAACTACGTAATATGAAGTTAAAGATAGAGTCACAGGGAGAAATTCACGTTTTATTTTAAATGTTATGGATACCCATTAGGTAGAGTGTGTATGTGTGCGTGTATGTATGTGTGCATGCATGAGAGAGAGAGAGACGGAGAGAGATACAGACAGAGGAAGAATGAAAAATCAGATTTATTATTTTTAAAATTACTTTGGCTGCTTTACGGAAAAATATTTTGCCGAATAAAAATGGAAGCACAGAGACCATTTAGAAAATTCTAGTTGTCAAGAGAAGTGGTTTGGACAAGGGCTGTGGTAGCCAATCTATATGGAAGAGAGCCTGGCTTTTGTGAGATTTTCTGTTATCATAGATTTTAACCCTCCTGAATCTTTGGAAACTCGCCAACAACAAAGGAGTGCTATAAAAAAAATTAAATAAATAAAACAGACAAAAAGTTGAGTTTTCTTAAAAGGGCATCAAATGCTTGAAACATCAATGAAAGCCTAAATGCCATCATCAATACTAGGATTCTGGACTAAACTCTTGAAAAGTAAATGAGAGTGATTTTGATCTTTAAAAGCCATGAAATAAGTAGCAAGTATAAGTCTCAAGAAATATTGCATATACATGATATTATCCATGCAGTACTCCCTCAACATAATTTCTTTAGCCAAAATCTTTACTATATTAACTGTGTATCCTCTAAATTAGAAAACTATCACACCTATGCATATTACTTATTGCTTTAAACTTGCACTTGCTACAGAAGAAAACTAGGATCCTAATCATAGTGACTTTGACCATTTAAAGCAATGGTTTAAGAATGTCACTCAGAAGTGTGGCCTCATTACTGGAAATTTTGCTCCCAAGGTCAAGGGAAGTTGGGACTGTGTGGTTAACTTCAAATTAACAAGCAGGATGACATGATATCTTTCTAGAGATTTTAGATTGGCAATAGGGAAGAAGGATAAAAGTTGAAATTATTTATCTCTACTTTAGAACTCAGTTTTTCAGGACTGATAATATAGTCAAATAACAGTGTTTTGACTTCTCTCCTCTCTTAACTAAAAAATTAAAGCATTCCAATTTTCTTTAAAATCTTGGTCTGTACTTCCCATTTTGGTGTGACAAATCTTGTTTGACATGAATAGCACTCACTCCAAACACTTAAATGTTAGAAATTTGTTTTAAGAATAAACAAACAAGTAGAATTTTTACCATATTTCCTGGCTTTAGGGAGACAGAAATGTCTTCGGGGTCCAAACATAACACTAGTTGCATGGCAACTAAAGTAATTCAGAAGAATTAGTGAAGTGTTCCACAGAAATAGGCACTTACTGATCCTTATTTTAATTCTTCTCTGGAAATTTGATTTTTATATCCATCCATTATGTACTCACTACTAATCAGTGATTTTCTGATATTTCTAGCTTAGATTTCTGAGAAAGAGAAAATTTGGGGGCCTTCTCATCATTATTTCCCATGTCTGGGTAGAGCTTACATTAGAGGACAAATAATAGCAAATAGCTAGCTCATTGTTTGCATGCTTGGGGTTATGGATCATTTGATGAATCAATCCACTGACTTTGGTCAGATCGCTCATGATCAATCATTGCCTTAAAGTCCCACTTTTGACCATTGCAACATGGGGAATCATTCTTTCAATATGTGAGATTTGGGGGATATTATGATTTGGATCTTTAATATCCCATAAAAAATGTTCAGAGTTGACATGATCTGATTATGTGATCTGTAACCTCATCAGTGGATTAATTTATTTCAAAGATTAATAATTTAAAGTACCGGGTGGTAACTGTAGGCAGATAGAGCATGGCTGAACCAAGTAGATCACCAGGGTTATGCCCTAGGACAATGTCTTGTCCCTAATTCCTTGCACACACGATCCCTCTCTACTTCCTGGCTGCCATGAGCAGCTTTACTTCACATGCCCTTCTGACATGATGTTCATCCTCACCTCAGGCCCGTAGTAATGAAATCAGCTGGCCATGAACGAAGACCTTTGAAACTGTGAGCCCAAAATAAACTTTTCCTCCTTTAAGTTGTTCTTGTAAGATATTTTGATCACAGTAATGCAAGGCTGACTAGCACAGGGTGTATTCTTTATCCAAACCAAAATATTTTATCCCTGGCCCCCAAAGTTTATGACATTCTCACAAAGAAAAACGAAATAGTCTCCATGAGTCCTCATAGACTTAGCATTTCCATTATTACTCAAAAGTGCAAGTCCAAAGTCTCCTCTGAGCCTCAGTGCAAACTCTTAGCTATGAGCCCCTGCAAAAATCAAAAGAAAATTATGCATCAATATATAATAGCACAGCACAAATATTTCCATTTCAAAGTGTATGAATAGGAGCATGGAAAGAAGGAATGAGACCAAAGCAAGACTAAAAATCAGCTAGGGCACAATTAAGCCTTCAGCTCCTTGTGCAACATCTAGAGCATATGGTGATGGGTTGTGAGCTCCAGAATGCTTGGGCAGCTCTATCCCTATGACTTTTAGTAGCAGCCCACCTGTCCTCTCTTGGGTTGACTCTTCTGTTTACAGCTTTCCTTTGCAGACAATCAAGTTTCCTGGCATCTCTAACTTTCTAAGGTCTCTGTTGAAGCTTCAGCTTCACACTCACAGGTTTATAAATCACTCAAGGGATGCCTGAAGAGGTTCCAACTGTACCACACATTTCCTGGCCTCCCAGGCCTTTCTTTAAAATTTTGGTGGAAGCCCCTCTAAGAATTCTCTAAAGAACATTTTTCCTTATTTTAAGCACTTGTTAATTTTTCAAGTTAATTGTTTACTTTTTTTGTTAATGTATATACATTTTTTGCACTTTCTTTCAGGGCCTTCAAGAATTTTCTTATGCTTGTAATCTGTTTTCATGATCATACGTTAACCTTTTTAAAGCATAAACTCATTTTCTACCATCGCTACTACAATGCATTTCTCCTTACTTCTTGTTCCTACCAATGTGCCGTCTCAGGAATGTCATTGTTGCATTGACCAAGGGTCAGAAAATTGAGAAGAAATTATATGTTTCACATTTATAAATGCTATAATTTATAAACATGTATATGTTTTATGACTGAGTAGAAAGGATGGTAAGATATTTAAAGAAAAGAGACTGAAAAGTCATGCCTATGTTTTTCTTATCACAGTTATAGCAATTTTATGTAATTTAATAATGACAATGTGATGAAGATTTTCACTGTATTGGTGGATTTGTTATTCATAATTAGCCTTTCTAATGCTGTTTGAAAATCATTAGTGTATGGTTCTTTTTGAGCTTTCAAAACCTTACCTATTTCAGGTGATATTGGATTTTTAAATACAAATAATGATTTACAGCTTAAAAAATACAATAAACCTATAGGCTTAAGAATTAGGGTGGACACTTCTAGTCTTCCCTCCCTGGGGATTTTCCAATGATATTTCTAAAACCATGCTTAGCTTCTCGTGAATAATGTTTTATGACTAAAGATTATATTATAGAAAACTTTGAGGCTAATTATTTTGGGCCCATGATTACTCCATTTTGCAGACTAGTACCTAGTACACATAGTTAAGTAAACTAATAGTCTGATGACAAAAAATACTTCTCTTCAAACAGGATCATTCCTTTCAAGAGGAACTTCTGATTAAATTTTTAGATAAATAAAGAAGATATTAACACAAATGAATTTAAGAGCTCTCTAACCATTTGGCAAGAAAAGGTTCACACAAGGTAAAAAAGCATTGGAAATAAAATATGCCTTCAGATAACAGAATTTCATTTTCCCAAAGAGTTCTCAATAAATAGTATTTGTTGGTAATGGTTATAAAGTCAACAATTTGCATAGTTTAAAAACACTAGAGAATCTTACCTGATGACCATGGAATGCTGCCTGCAACATTTTGAAGAACTGGGCCTTAGTTCTGTGATTCTTTGGTGCTTCATTCTCCTTCATGAACTCAAACTATTTTTAACATTGCTAACCTCCTTGACATTTTTAACCTTGAGTTCCAGAAATATTGAAAATACTGAAGGTGGGTAGCCAAGAGATGAGAAGAACTACTGTGTAAATGAAGGAATGAATTTTTTCCTATATTGGGGAAGAAGAGACCAAGGGTAAAAAGGTGGGAAAAGCAAGGAAGCAGACTTTTTTTTTTTTTGGTCTTCCTTTCTTTTTTTTAAATTAAAGCTTTATAGTTGTATAAAGTACTTGAGTTCATCCCAATAAACTCATACATGCATGGAAATCTATTTCAGTGCATGATTAGCTCCCATTTATCTCCCCCTTTTCCCTCCTGTTCTCCCTCTACTCTGCTAGACTTCCTTTCACTCATCTATTAATTTACTTTTGATTGATTTTCTTATTTTTATCCTATCCTTCTCTCCCCATTTCCTTTATTTTACTCTGGCTTATGTGTATGAAAGAAAAACATTCAACTGTTGAGCTCCTGATTTTGGCTAATTTCACTTAGCATGATATTATCCATTTCCATTCATTTACCAGAAAATGCCATGATGGCATTATTTTTTATGGTTGAATAGAATACATTTTTGTGTGTGTGAGTGTGTGTGTGTGTAGTAATTTCTTAATCCATTCTTCCATTGATGGATATCTGGGTCAATTGTATAATTCAGCTATTGTGAATTATGCTGCTAAGGAAAGCAAGTTTTTAGTTAAAGAATTAAAAGAACTCAAAACAGTTCTAGGATATAAATAACAAAACAGATTACCTATTCAAGCACATACTGCCTTTCATTTCATGAACATTTCATGAAACAATGGGATGGCTTTCTCTAAAGGATGGTGTAAAGAGTCTTGCAATGAGGAACTTGGATGACTAGATGAATCCAGATATCCCTTCTAACTGAGAATCTACATTTTTATGAAACACTGGGTGGAGTCACATACTTCTTCCTAAAAATAGCTCATGACTATCATCATTTCCTTCCAAATCTTCCCTAAAATCCCTAACCTATGATCATAGAATTGGCACAGTATTGTTTCTTTTATTAAGTTAAAACACAGATTATTCAAATTTTTCAAATTCTTTCTCCATAATGATTTTTTGTTTTTATCATTTCCACAAACACATCAGAGCTCATTTAAATTAAATTTAACACATTGTCCATAAACTCCTAGAGAATAAGCACTTCGCTGAACATCACAGTTATGGTAAAGGAAAATAAGATTCAAGCTACAAACTAAACCCAACTAAACCTTACTAGCTAAATCCTAAAATAATAACTCTGCTTGAACATCCTATCATTTTTCTTATTTTCTTTTCTTACAAGCATCAAGTAAATTCTTCTTCTTGGTGATTTGCACCATAATTCTCTTTTTGATTCTTCAAATTCTTTAGAGAAATTATTCAATTTGTGAATCTGGATGCATAAATGGGCCATGAAATAAATTCTTGTATATAGGAAGTAGAATTTCAAACATTAACTAGACTTTTATAGAAATATAAGTTGAAATAAAATAAAACAGTCACGGAAAGAAAAACATTGAATCTAGTACACATATTTGTAAAATTTTGTGTTCATTCTGTGTGTAATGTTGACAATAAAAAATTGTATATCATGGGTTACAAAATGTATCACAATGCAGAATACACTTCTTAATCTATATATTTTTTAGAAAAAAAAGTCACAACAGAAAATATACTTCCCCTGGGATATTGAAAACTTTTATATTTTCAATAGCATAGCAAAAAGCTTCAAGCTCCATTCTAATAAATGAGATCACAAGGACAAATAAAACATTTACACAAGTCTTCTTGCAATTCAGAGGGACATTTGCTGAAGTACCTGGAGCCACATCTTTGATTCTGCTGGGTTGTGAAAAAGAGAAACAATGGCTTCTGTGCAGAGAGTTCTTCATGGGGTAGCTTTGACAGGTGGAACAGTCTGGATCCCAGGGCATGCATGTGACTATTTAGAAGTTTACCGTACATCTATAAAGCACATTTGGTGGTTTTCTACAAGCTTCTCCAGTTGTGACTCAGCCTTTTTCTTCTTTCATTCTTGACCCATGTTTTGTCACAGATTCATGTATACACTGTGTGCAATAAGTGCTTTTCAAATATAAAAATCACAAGATATTAGTAAGTTTTATATTCTTAATAATAGTCTTATTAAAAAGGAAACCTGATATGTAAAAGTTTTCTGGCTTATATGTATACATCTCTCTGATTTTCACATTAAAATGAGTAGTAAATAATTTGTCATGTTTTTTATTAAAAGAATGGTATTCAAAATGTTCTTTTGCCCAAAGTTTTCAGAAGATAGGCAAAGTCTAGGAAAGTTACTAATTTGACTTAGTATTTTATTTGCAGAGAAATCACTAAGCTTCAGTTTCACAGTGTTCCTTAGGAACTACTGAGGAAGAAGGTATGGTAGCTTGGTCCTGTACAACATGGGCCTTGCATACAGCTCTGAGATTCAGATCTCTCTAGTCTGGTTCCTGGCCCATTTTTGTGGCAGGGAAAATACTAAGGCCATTGCTAGATACAATGGCTACATGGAAGCGGAGCTTTGGGAAACAATCTGAAAAGGTTATTTCTGCAAGAAAAGAAAATTTCAGAAGTGTAATTAACCATGTCTGATCCCTGAAAACAAAATTATTTGCAAAGAAAGCACTGACTATACTTGTAAAATGTATCATGCATGTTTTGAAAAAAGTCACATTTTCTCACTTAATATATGGATGGTAATAAGAAAGATAGAATTTAGGACCAAGTTAATAATAACAGCTTTTAAAGCATAAAACTTATCACCTAATAATCTATGCTATAATTACATACTTATCTTTTTTTCTTGTACCATGGCAAGAAGTCCTCCAGTGGAGACAAAATATTCCATGTATTTATTCCCTGTATCTATTCATATGTTAGAGATTCATAAGAAGATTTGAGAATGCGATAATGCAACTCAAATAGCAATTCAAAAGGAAATTGATTGATAATTTCTACTTTGCTATGGTTTTGTGAAATTATCATAAACAAATTTTAGTGTTGTGTATATTAATTATATTATGTATTCATGTAAAGCATGTTGTCAGTTTTATACTAATTTTTTGGTTTATCAGTATGTGTTTTGAATAAATAAATGGCCAGAAAGCCTCAATCTAAGATAGCTCGTGTTGCATAATAAAAATCACATTGGTTTTAGAGTCAAGAACCGCAGATCCGATCACAATTCTGCCATCAATTCCCTGGATAACAATGAAAATAATATCTATTCTCTGACTCTCCATTTCCACATTGCAAAGCAGAGAAAATTACGTTTTCCTTCTTTATAGCATAGTGTTACTATGAGGATCAAATCAGATATGGATGAAAAATCATGCTGTATGCAATCATCAATCACTACATAGCTCCAGTCCTGGAGTAGAAATCATGATTTGTGATTAAAATAAGCTATTCTCTTCAAAGTAGCAGGTCATATCACAGTATTTTTAGAAATGTTAATTCACTTGTCATTTGTATGTGAAAAAATGATTTTATTGACAGTATTGACTAATTTAAATAGAAAAAGTAAGTGTTCAGGAAATATTTTCCTATCTTCTTTTCAGCAGAAGGTTAGAAAATGTCACTGTCCTCCATACTGCATTATCTTAGTCTCTTCAGTGAAGTCAAATAATGTTTCGGTAGAATTTTAGAAAACACAAGTAGACACCATCCCTTAATGTACTGTTGGAGTTCAGCAATGATCAATAATAAGCTATGAAAACCATATTATAAAGCTGATTAGGAACTTGGACAATTTACAGACTACCCTGATAATATCTAAATTCAGAAAAAAATCCTAATGATTACATAATACAAAAGATCAGATAATTTATGACCCTAGTATGATGAGTTACTTTTATTGCTTCTTTGCAAAAATTCAAACTAGATCCAAATCAAATTGAAATAAAGGATCATGTTAAACAGTACTGGAGATATGCATAAAGAAAATCTAATATATAGAAATGCCTCATTTCTTCCATAAACAAATTACAATTAACAAACAGGAAACTATCAGTTTTAAATGCCTTCATAAACATATAAGTCAAATGCAATATTTGGAACTTGTGTAAATTCAGATTTAAATAAACCAACTGAAATAAAAAGTACTTATGAAACAAAGGAAATTTGCATACTAACTAGAAAATTATTGATACAAATTATTTTATTTATTTTATATGTGATAGTATCATTATATTGTGAGACTCTACCTTTAAGTATACAGAATTATGTATTTATGGGTGAAATGACATGATTTTGGACATCTGTTTGAAAATAATACAATGGTGATGTCAGGATATTGAGTATTGAAAGAAGATTGTTCATACGATAATAATTGTTATATCTTGTTGATAAATAGATGGGACTATTATCAAATGCAATCTTTACTTGTCTGCTTATATATATTTGAATTTTTCACAATTAAAATTTATGAAAAATAAAATCAGCACAAATTAAAAAAAAAAACTCAACCCATACAAAACCAAAACTAGAATCACTTACATGCTGCACAAACAAAAATACACATTTTATGTACCTTCACTCACACAATGAGATAGCACTATCCCTGTGGTTGAATTCTCAATAACAGAATGAAGAAAAATTTGTAAATATGAAGTAACTACAAACACTAGTATCATGTTAGGGGGACAAGTAACAGATTCATAATCCACTGCAATAAGAATCAGAACAACACTATTGCTAGATGATACAATAATAGAAAAGAGCTAATAAATTGAGATAGATAGCTTAAAGGGATCGTCAGAGTAGGCAGCTGCCTTGTGCTTCTGCCTTCTAATGGAGAACACTCCTACAGGAGAATCTTAGCACCTGTGACTGGCACAGTTCAGGGGTAAAGAAATTGTGTGTGTGCATAGCTGATAGTTGGTTATTTCATTACTTTAATTTCAATTAGAGGGAGATTTTAAAATGTTTTCAAGTGGATAAAAATTTTAATATCCCATGACAGAGCTTATACTGTTGAGGTAATACAGACCAGAAATGATGGCTATGGCTGATATTCAAATAGGGTTCCTCTTTTTGCAGTTAACCACTTTCTAGCACACAGCTCTGCATTCTTCATATTGCTGCTAGAACTATGGAGATATTAATAGTTATCCTTTAAGAGGTCAAAGTAGAAACTGTCCATTTTAGAAATTGACACAAGAAACAAATAAACAAACCAACCAACAAACAAAGATGTCGCCCCAAGCCATCTGCTCCCCAGGTTGACTAACGAAGCTTTAAAAATTGGTAACTAGCAATTATGGCAGCGAGGGATGTTCTAAAATTTTCTGTGGTAAAGCATGCTCCTCCATATTCTGTAAAATATTGAAAAATAGATTTTCTTAATTGCCTTTCAAAAGACACACATGCACGTGTGCGTACACACACACACACACCTGGGTGATGAATGGCTATTTTAAAATCACACATGAACAGGAAATCTTAAGAGTAGTCAAATGCTTAGGTGTAGTTTGCAATACATCTGTACCATGTGTTAGCAGCACATGGTATACATTAAATGCTGCCTCAAATCTTAGGAAACCACAGCCACTTTCTTCCTAGAACTTTCCAATCATCACAATATTATAATCAGAGAAGGATTTGTCATTAATAGAACAGGTGTCAACAGTGACCACAAGAAGGCTTTCTACAAAATTCCAATCTTTTCCCCTGAGAGTTTTTCAATTTTTTTGTGTAGCAGAAAGCAAGGTGTTCATCCAGATTCTCACTGCTACCAGGCTCCAGAGATTTTGAAGAAATCTGGGACTTGAATATAATTTATGTGTACAAAGACCATTTAATCCTCTGAAACTTGTCCTAGGTTATCAATTTCTTCTCAATGCTAAACAGTGGTCAAAATGTATAACACAACCCAAAATGTTTCTCTATCTGAACGCTTCTTAATTACCCTCTCTTTCAGCTCTGCAAATCTAAGTCTTTGGTTTCTACTAAGATAATACATTATGCTGCAAATATAGATCAAAAAATCAAATTTAATGGAATTTTAGAAGAAGAGCAGAGAAATCCCAGAAAAATTTATATTCATTATTCTGCAACAAAATTAATTAAGTGCTTCTAACAACATGCTTAGTGTACAATAATATCCTAAACCATAATATAAGGGATAATTTCTGAGCATGATATTTATAACCTTTATGTTCTGTTTATATAATAATCTAAAATGCAAAAAATGCAAAATGTAGAACATGCATGCTCAATATTTTTGGTAGAATTCAGTCAAACATAATACTCAGCTTAATTAAAGACACATGTCATAGGAAAAGAGTTAAGTCAATGCCAGAGTTTGGAGATAGACAAGCGAGGCCTCCCTTTTATTATAGCATCTGAATGTAGTCACAAGCATGACATTCAGAGACTGAGGTAGGCTTCTCTCAGAACACAATATTTAAAAAGGAAGCTTGATCTGAGACAGCTAAGCTGTCTCATAGCTCATAGATGGTAAACCCTTCAGTGCTTAAATGTTCAGTTATTGCAATAGAAGAAATGCGTATGCGTCTATGAACTGTAACTGACATTAATTCTATGTGTCTGTATTCCATCTTCACTGTTTTTTGGGGGGGTGGCGGGGAAACCTGTCAGAATATAAGAATTCATGAAGAGGAAATATTTACTATATTATTTCATGGTAGCCTATTATACTTTCAGGATATTACAGAGCAGACAAGAGCTAGTCCTTGATCAGAGATTACATTGTAACAAAGGGGAACAAATTGACCAGGAAATGCTAATATTTCAGAAGTTGCTTGTTACATGTAAACTGAAAAGAAGAAAAATAACAATATTTTCATTTTCTCAAATCTTAGTGTTGTGTTAGCAGTGCTAAGATGGTCTGGGGTAGAACACTTATCTGTGTAAAAAAAATAAGTAAATAAAAATGCCCAGTCTCAGAAGAAAATAAGTTCATTTTTCACTTCCTCCAGAAAATGAGGTGAATTTGGGTAACCTCATATGCTGCACTTTTTCAACTACTATGGATTTTTACTTATAAACAAAGACTTGCTCTCTCTAGATATGTAGAGAACATTTTCTTTAAAGGAAGTGTGAATGAAGTACACTTGCTAAAATCAGAGACTCATAGAACAATGAGTGACCTTAGACTTGTTTGCTCCCTTCCCCTATCCACTCCAGCATCCCTTTTGTAGGTGAGGAAAAACAGACTCACAGTGTCTGTGACTAACGTAAAGTCCCAAAACTAGTGCAAAGATGGTATTAAAGCTGCAATACCTGGGTCCCCACTATACACTATTTATATAAATACAACATAATTTTATTGACACCTCACTATTACAGTATTAAAATATCTCTTAATAATAGCTGAAAACTTAGTAATTTATTACCAAATGGCAACATAATTTCCCAAGTTGCTTCCCCACCTTTAGAACAGTGTAAGGAATTATAGATGTTGCAGAACATAGACACTGCCCAACCTGGGACATCAATAGAGAGCAAGGCAGAATTGTAGACAACTTACCATCCTTATTATGAAAGTTATGCTGTTTCTACATATATTCAACCTTGAAAACAAGAGTAAACCTACAATAACAAATCCTATCATTATGTACAATTTTAATGCACCAATTAAATAAATGTTTAAAAAAAAGAGACTGAACCTACAACATAGTTTCCAAACTATCTGGACTCCTCTTTACTAAATAGCTAGAAAAATCACAATATAGCTTTGCTGATTCTTTTAGTGTGATATTTTCTCTCTGTTATAGCATATCTACTTTTAATGTTAAGAAGTCATGTTATTTTCCATCAAAAGTCCTCAAAGAAAGGGAGAATCTACATCAAAATAATATGTTTTTTAGACCTGGAATATATGCTGTATGTTCAAAAGGCTGTGAGTTCATTGAAAGAAGGGTTAAACCAGGCCTTGAGATAAAGTTTACATGTAAAAATAGTAGGACTGGAGTGGTAGGACACTTGTATAGCATGTGCTAGGTTTGATCCCCAATGCCATAAAACAACAACAACAAACTGTAGATACCTGCTCATCTTTTACCTATTCATTTTGGGATATATTGAGAACCCGAAAAATACTCAGGAAACAGAAAATATCCGCAGGAGAACCACAAATAGTGGAGTTATTTAGCTTAAATAAAGCGATAAAATAAGAGTTTACATTTGCCTCAAATTACAAGAAGGACATATAGTCCATTGTTGAGAAGTCTAATCCTTCCATAGCTCACTATATCTGAAGAGAACCCAAGCCAAATATAAGGGATTGGATTTGTGAACATAATGGTTTAATCATATATAAAGACATTGTAGAATTCTTCCTGTGACATTCCAAGTCCTCTAAGAGGCAAATGCCATGACAGAATTATATGTGTAAGAAATCCATTGGCGAAAACAAATTTACATGGTGAAGAGGTGACAAAGCAGAAGTATGGAGTCGTGGAGTTGTAGGGAAGGTATTACAACAAAGGGGGGAGGAAAAGAGGGAAGGAGGGAAGAAAGGGAAAGAAAGAAAGAAAGAAAGAAAGAAAGAAAGAAAGAAAGAAAGAAAGAAAAGAAGGAAAGAGAAAAGGGAGGGAAAGAGAGAGGGAGGGAGAGAGAGGGGAAGGAAGGAAGAAGGAAAGAAGGAAGAGAATTTACTAGTAGGAGTAAAGTTCTGAGAGGGTTGCAATGAGGCTGAAGAGAAGTGTTAGAGACCAGATTGCCATCACAGGAATCCTGCATATGGAAGGAATGGCTTGGCTCTAGTCTCTATCTACCAGGTTTATTCCCTGGCTGGGTGTAGCCCCAGAAAGGCATGGCAGATCTGAAAGTAAGGTCACTGGAGTTATCTGTCAGTAAGGCTCCCTTCAGCAGCTCCTGTTGAAAAAAAGAGCAGAGTACTTTCATAGCCACAACTCTGACTTTACAGATTCTTTAAGTCACCAGTAAATTTATAGTTGTTTTAGTTTTTAAAGTGCCAGGGATTCAGGAAGTGAAAGCAATAACCTTTGGTGACCCCTCCCATCAACTGGTTTTGAGCCTTTATTTAGCAATATGTTTAAACAAAAGAGATCAGTTTTTAAACTGAATTATTCAGTCTGCTAATTTTATTCTTTACAAATTAAAAACATTTTGTTCATTCTGTGTTAAGTAAGCATTTCATGACAGCTAGTGGATTACATTAAAATAAATTTTAATTCTTATTTGAAGATAGATCATAAGCAGAATGCCTTTTATTCTTCTAGATTGATTTAAGGCAAATTGCTCTATGTATTACAGCAATTTTAGATATATTTAAAGTTTTTTAAATTTGAGAATTATGTGAAATAGTCTAACAGTTTAAGTTTAAACGAGGCAATTAGCTGGTTACAACTGGAGCTACCAGGCCCTATTTAAAATAATGAGGTCTGACAGTTATGGAATCTGAATTATTCATTGATAACTAGTTTTTCCTCTTTCGCAAACCATGGCTAGCATTAATAACAGAGGTGTAAGTGTGATAACCAAAGAGTCTGACATTAAGAACACACATGCAAACGTGCTAAATTCTTATTTAATTAAAAAGGATCATGATAGCAATATTTTTCCTGAAAGAAAATCATTAGGCAAAATGTGTTTTCTCATATGTTTTATCTTTCCCTTGCTCTACGGTAGATTTTGTATAAAGAAATAGTTAATTTTGATTGTGTACAATAAAACATTTTCCTGATCATCTATAATCAGCAAGATATAAAAAAACACAAGCATTTTTAAAATTATTGAATCTTTCAGGCAATCATTTTGAGATTCTAGTTCCCTTATTTGCAGTCCCTTGAAAGAAGTAAATTATATACTTTCGCTTTTTAATTGAGAAAGAAAAGTAGGCCACAATAAATTACATGCAAAAAGGCAAATAACTCAATTGATGCTCATTTAATAGAAGTGAATACTGTGATTACCAGGATCCAATTTACTTATTGGCAGCACAGTTCAAAACTAAAGGTGTAAATCAAGTTGTTGTCTCCATAATTTTGCAGCAAAGAAAGAAAACTTGCAATAGGTCACTAGACATAAATCCATGTTGTCCTCTACAGTCAGAAATGGTGGAACTCAAGGAGCAACTATTTGTACATGTGCTTGAACAAACTGAAAGTCATGATAATAAACTGATCTTTCTACACTTAGGTTCTAAAGGCAAAACAAAGAAGAACAACAATAAAAAAAAAAACAGTTCCTATTTTATTACTCTGGTCAGTAATATGTATCTCTTGACGTTGGATCCAAATGAGTAATTCAATATCTAATTTCCTTATACTGATACTTACTTAGATTATTAGCTGCCTACAGTAATCAGGCAGACCATATGACCCACTGTGCCCAGAATATTCCTGGGTTATACCTATTGTTTCAATGTAGTTTTTAAAAAATATATACAGTGAACATGTTCACTTTCCAAAGTGTCCTAGCTTGGTGGTCATCATCATAATCTTTATCATATTAGCTCCCATGTACTGAGGACTTAAGGTAATGCTGATCTTAGAGGCACTGAGCTTTAGTTAATGACTTATAAAACTGAATTTCTGACTGGTCACGTAACTTGCCCAAAGTAACACATTTAGGCCAAGAGACAGCAATCACAACATGTTCAGCTCAAGTAAAAATGCTCATATTCTTAACCTTTGCAATATGCTCCTCCTGTACTGCCACTCATGAGAATCCATGCCATATTAGAGCAAACCATAAACTGACAATCACAAATCCACTTCACATATGCATCGACATCTTAAATTTAACAAGCTTCATAAAGCATAAATGGCAAAATAATTTTAAGTTGAAAAATTTACACAAACAAAAATAAATGCCAAACGAAATGAACTAAAAGATCATAGGTAGTGGATAGCACCCAAAGAGCTCATATCGCAAGTTTTCTCCCTGATATTCCTCAGCAGCGCAACCTAGAGAAAGAGCAAGCTGCCCTAGCTAAGCCTGAAGTATCCCAAGAGACCCAGTAAAGAATATCCCAAAATGGGCTTTTAGATATGTCTCTGTTACTGGATTTATGGCTCAGTGCCTATGCATCTGTAACACAGCGGTCTCTTTAGAAAGACTTACAAAAGGAGGGTTTGAAAGATGACATTTTTTATTAGTGCAGATATATATGCCATAACCTGATTTTTTTTCTAATACAGATGTCAGTTACAGTATACCTATCATGCTCTGCAGACTGTGTTATTGGTCAAGAAGGAGAGAAACCCCAATATAATGATTAATAATCAATGTGTCTGGCCTTTAAGTCCACCCAGAGGAGAAATGAAGCACTGATATAGAATCTCTCCCTTAAGGAAGAAAAACACTGAGGGTGGGAAAAGAGGGCAGGATGAGCTACCCTTGGAGGAACATAAATAGTGGAGCTGTCTAGTCTTGGGTTCTGCTTGGTTTGGTATAAAATGTGGTAAGTGAATGATATATAAAGTTTACATCATAATTTCTTTTTTTAACAGAGCCATTAATATAAAATAAAATAAGTAAAATACAGGAATATCATTTCAGAGAGAATTTTTCCTTTTTTTTTTTTTTTGCTTTTTTGACAGGTGCCCTGCTGCCCTCTTTCTCCTCCCAACTGAGCAATGCAGCTTAAAGCAGATGAAGGACAACTTTGCCACTGTATTACTATTACTGATTACTAATGATATCAGGGCAGGGAGTTATTACATTTTATTTCCATACCAGAGTCTAATTAAACTGTCTTAAAATGCTGCTCTATGTATTTGTTGTTGACTATCCTTTTTTTTTCACTCTTCTTTGCTACCATTTTCCCTCTTTATTTTTTCAGTTTGATTGCATTTGTCTTCCAAAAAAAATCTGGCAGAGGTATTTGAGACTCCAATAAACAATCCTACTGATTATTTTATGCTAATGAATGAATAGCGATATAATATTTCACTTTTTGTGCCCTCCTGGTGGTAGCATAAGATAAATTCTAGAGTGTCTTTAATTAACTAAAGGAAGCAGAAAGAAATCTCTGTGGATTAATAATATTTATGGCTTTAAAACGAACAAAATAATAGATGAAGGTGGGAGGGGGCACCTAAATAGTAGACAAATCTTAGAAAGTTAATTAAAACAAAATTCATGCTTATTTTGGCCTTTTCATCTGCATATAGCATTGATGCCAGGGAGCAATGAATGGAAAGTTTTTACATGTTCTTCCTCCCAGCCTGTGTAGTCTAAATATTCCACCCTTTTCCTCCTTCCAACTTGCACAACCAACCCAGTTATTTCTATTCATGATCACTCAAATTTAGTCTAAATTCTTTCTCATAAAACTCCAGCCTTCTTTTCTTAAAGTGATGGGAACAAACCCCTCAGGTCAGAGCCCTTGATATTTGCTTGGTTTGCAGATTGAAATTAATTCCTTAAAGAAATGAAGCCATGTATATACCAATAGCCAGATGACTTTTGTTCCCAAGCTTTGAAGGAGGGTATCATTGTAGATTTTTACAGGAAAACAAATCAAAGCAATTCAAAGAAAGAATTCAGCTCTAGGTATTTTCCCTAAAGTAATAACATCAAGTTTTCATGAATAAACTAGTTATCAGAAATAACTATTACAAAAATCTGTCATAATTCATGGGTAACAATGATCAAGAAATATGAAGGTAGACAAAAGAGGAAATTGGGGAGCTGGTCAAAGACTCACTGGATCACCTGTGCTGTTTGGTCCTAAGCAAACAGATATCACCTATGTAGTTCTCAATTTTAACTAAATAGGTTACGAACATTGCACATACAAACCAAATCAATATGTCTTGGATAAGGTTCATACACCTTAGTGGAACTATAAGATATTTCTGTTTTCTTTTCAGTATTTTCATATATTCAAATGGTAATAGAATAGATCAATATATAATATTATTAACAAGTTCAAGAATTTTCTAAGCCTGGGACCTAAAGTGAAACTTGAAACACATTTCTGGGAAATTAAACCTATGGCTTCTTTCCAATCTTTGCTAACTGCTATAGTGATCCCTGGAGATAGAAAAAAAATCTTCAATAATTGACAACCATCTGGTTAATAACACCTAAATCCTTTTCTGGACTTTATATTAGAGGAAAGGTCACTGTGACAATACCTTTACAGAGCCATGATTGTGCCTGGTCCAGAACTCATCTTTTCTGCATCAGGCCTAGTGCCTTCTCCATGGAGTGGACTCAAGTGAGTCTCTGGCAATGCAAGCTGCTGCTAGAACTCCTACTCAAGGATCCCTCAAACAGTAAAAATCAGACTTAAATAAAAGTGGTCCTCTATCCTATAATAAGCACACACTTCCCTTTTCTATGGCCTGATGACTTCTTGCAACCCATCGTCTCTCTAGAAGAACTAGGACTTTCAGGTTGTGCAGTTCATGCAAAAACATACCCAACCAAGGGGAATACGTGGGGCTGAATTCCGACAAATGTTCCCCTCACCAACTCTCATGCCCTAAATAAAGACTACCTTACCGAAGGGAGAAGAGTGACTTTTTATAATTTAACCACCTACAATGGGAATTTAATTCCCCCTAGGAGAGAGAATCTTTTATTAATTCACAAATATATTTATACTGAACCTGCTAGTAGTGACTATGAGAAATGCCAATTTTGGCAAACTCTTAGCTCTTCACTTTCATGAGTCCTCAAGTCTGTGAATCGTTTAGTTCATATTTCAGTTCCATAGGCTTATGTTCTATGCCCTTGGGCTTCCACTGGGAGATGAGCTCTGAAAAATAATTCAGACTAAAGTATTAATTGTCAATATCATAGTCATTTTTTCATTCTAAAGAGAATTCTTCCATTTTAATGAAAAAATTGACTCAGGTTCCAAACACTTAGGAGCATAGGGAATTTCTTTACTGGGAAGGCTGGTGAGGAGTGTCTTGCCCTTCAGCCTCACACTCCTGCCATGATGAAAGCTGGTCCTACCAAGGTTCTTCGTAGCCAATGACATGCTTGATCCAGGACATATGCTTTCAAAATTCTTGAGTTATTGCAATAGCCTCATTTCGAGATACTGAAACATATATGAACAAATTTCTAATTATGTAGTAAACCACTTTTTAAGGATTTTCAATTTCTGAACACAAATAAGCAGTATGAGTTTAGCCAAGTCACATTGTTCTAAACAATATAAGATGATCCTCAGAAATAAATTGGACATTTGTATCAAATTCTAGTTGAATGGTAGAAAAATAGAAGGAATACAAATGTAATGTATATAACTGAAAACAGATAAATTCCATGACTCCTACTATTTGGCAATGCATATATCCCAATAAAATAAAACAAAATATATGTATATCAGATAGTACAACTTTAACAGAAAAATATATAATTAGTAAAACCATACTCCTCATTCTTAAATCATGGTTCTGAATTCATATTTAGTACTATTAAATTAAGATGAAAAATCAAAGAATAGGTGGGTTTGAAGCATCAGCAATCATTAGCTTGGAAAAATATTTCTTTAACATTCAGATTCCTCCTTGGCATCTTTCCTCGTGGGACTTGATCTTTCAATACTCATTTTAATTGAGAATTATAAAACCACACAGGGGGTATTATCATGCTGAAATCAAAATAACTGAAGTTTTCATAGACTTCTTTTTTGTGTGTACAGTAGGTTGATGATAGCATGACCAATCATAATTTAATAGATAAAAAATTTCTGTTTCTTAACTACAAAAATTAGATGAAATAGCAGTTGCTCTTCATAGTCAAGGTCTAAATAATTTTATTTTTAATTTTCATCTTCCACTAAAATAGTCACAGAAATTTTCATCAATAAAGTGTGTTATTTCTTAACATTATTTTCAGAGTCTGATTTTTAAGTTGCTTCCATTAGCTTCAGGAAAACACAGTCCCACTCGTATTTCCTATGGATGTCTTAATATCCTAAAATTTTCCATGATCCCATTGCCAAATTATAACTGTGAAAACCTTACCCTGTAAGCAAAACAGAAAGTCAATGAAATGTGTAAAGAGAAAGGTTAATGGTACAACAAGATCATTTTATTTCAAAATATTTAAGCTCAGACTTGGAAATAACAGCTACATATACAGAATATAAACATTTATATCATAAAACTATTTTGGCACACAGCGTGAGGTTGCCCAAAAATAAGATAGCAAATGAAATATTTCTGAAAAATTATTAGGTATTAAGATCTTAGAACTTCAGACATTTTGAATAATCATAACTTTAGTAGGAGCTGTAGAAATTATGTGACTCGTACTGTTTCTTTATCAAGACAAGGAAGAGTCTAAGGATCAAACAAGGATGTCAGAGTCAGAGGACCCCTGGTTCCCTGATTCCTGTTTGAAGCTTTTCCAATACATTGTGAAGCTATTTTATATCGGGATTCTGCTTGAGGAAAACAAGGGGAGGACATTTTGTTGGAAACTGAAGTTAAAAGACCATGGACAGGGGCTGAAGCAGAGGCTCAGTAGTTAAGGCGCTTGCCTGGCATGCACAAGACGCAGGTTCAAACCCTAGGACCCCATACACAACAGAGTGTCGGAGCAACAAAAGCCAACTGAAAAACTGAATAAAATTGATTCTCTCAGTGCCCCTCTCTCTTTAAAAAAAATAAATCATGGACAGAAGCCTATCAGAATGTAGGAAGGGTGAAATGAAACAGCTCCAAACCCTTGCTAACTCCAGGCACATGATCTTCACTTCACTCAGGCTGATTTCGCTCCTCTCTTTCCAGCCTTAGCATTTACACTTTCTTTCTTAAAAGCCTTCTCATGACTTTGGAAGGTATCTCATTCACATTAATTTCTCATTTGTCAAATGGTCTATCTCTTTTAAAACCATTTTTTACATGTTAGCTTTTGTTGGAAACCTACCACAATAATAAAAATACTCGACATTTATTGAGCAGCCAACCTTATTCCCAAGTGAAGACCACAGATTGATGACCACCTATCAAAATCACACAGCTACTCCTTCCTCACTGAGCCGCATATAGAGCAGAACTATATTTCTTTTGTGGCACTTAGCATGTGGTGTTTGAAGGAAGACAGTCTGAGTTCAAGTCCTCACTGTAGGTTTCAATAGCCATGCCTCATTAAGAATGTACTTTGCTTAGTTTCCTCACCTATGAAACAGGGAGCAAGTAATACCAATGATCTCGTTGTTTAAAGGAGTTTAAAACCTATACAACACTTAAAACCCAGCTATTATCACCAGTTCATATTTAGTTCTGCAACTGAATTCCACTTCTAGTCAGACAGCTCTCTGAAAGCAGGAATCATGTTTACTCATTTAGTACCTAGTGTGCTACTTCACTCAAGAGATCTCAAATTTCCATGCATTCTCTGTGACACAGATGTTCACTGAACTTATTTCCTCAGCAAAATTAGGGGTTTCCCAGCTGTTTGCCTAGGGTGGATCCCTGGGTTTTTTTTCACCAGTGAAATTTAAGCTGAAGTGATCTGTCACTTCCTGGCTGAAGCATTTAAAAATGGGTGTACTTTCATGCTTTCTCTCTTTCTGATTTGCTAGTTGAAAGTCAAATTCCATGTACTGAAAATGGTAGGTCTTCTGTCAGCTTGTCTCTCTAAGTAACTTCGTGAAGCAGAGACCCCCTGCCTCTGCAACTGTATTGAATGACATGGTGAGAAAGGGGTGGAGGCGAGCCTTTGACATTAAGCGTCTTACATTTTGTAGGTTTGTTATACCAACCAACCTATCCTGATCATTAAAATTTCATCCAGCCAGGTATGAAAGGCAAAACAAGAAGAAAAGGAAGTGGCCATTGCAAAAGGGGTTTTGTTTTTTTAAGTCTTTTTAGCGGCACTTCTTCCAGAAACCACTTTTTCTTCCCAGAATCATAAGTAAAAGTACTTTAAATCCCTTAATGTATTTTACATATTAAGTGTGAACAGAAAATCTAGTTTGAGAAAAAAAAATTTTTTTTGTCTGCTGATCTTTTAATAGGGTTTTCTGTAAGCATGGATATACAAAGTTCCAGAATTGTTCTGATACCAAGACTTGGTAATAGTTTGAGAAAATGTTTTTAGAAGAGGTTTTAAAACTATTGCATTAAATATAGACTATTTTCATTATGGTTATAGCATATTTTAGACTTTGAATAAATATTAAGTAAACAATGCATCAGGCTAAAAAGTTAAAATCTAATTTTTCCATGTGTTATTTGAATCTTAAAAGACATGA
Organism: Aplodontia rufa; assembly: GCA_004027875.1. Taxonomy (NCBI): domain Eukaryota; kingdom Metazoa; phylum Chordata; class Mammalia; order Rodentia; family Aplodontiidae; genus Aplodontia; species Aplodontia rufa. The sequence goes on along the minus strand of PVKS010001093.1, from coordinate 44,186 downwards.
GACTCATTAAAACTTAAATTTTATCATGATGCTTTCTTATGTACAAATATACAAGAATTCTCAGTTGACAACCTGATGCCCCAGCATTCACAAGTCCTTATGTTTTGGCTCCATCTTAAGATACAGCATCACAATTTAAAACAAAGACAAGAACATACACTGGGATTCAGTTTCTCAGATTTAAATCCTGGCTCTACCACTGCTGTCTAATTCTGAGTAAATTTTACAGCCTCAAGTATCATTTGTCTCATTTGAAAAAACAAAAATATCTCACAATTTTTAAGACATTTAAATGGACTGAGATTTTGAATATTCTTAGATCAACATCTGACAATATAATAAATAATGTTAATTATTACTCTGATTATTCAACATTGTCTAAACAAATTTTATACTATAATTTAAGTTCAAGGGACTTTGCTGAATGTGTAGGAAAAACAATGAAATAGAAGACATATATTTCACCCACAAGAATTCATCAGGTCAGGCAAAAATACCTTAAACTGGGAAAATATTAGTTTTAGTAAATGCACAATATGTTTAATATAATTGAAATTTTACTGGCAAGGCTTTTACCATGCTTTAAATATATTCCTTCAAAGCAAGCAAGCAAGCCTTGTACCAAAACCCCTTTTCATAAAATGTTTATTAAGTTAGGTTTTTAAAAAAACTACATATTCAGCATTTTACCTAAGGGGAAACATGATTTTTATCTTCAGAGAATTAAAAATATTTAGCATCAAAAATTGTGTTTCAGATAGTAAAAGTAAATATCAATTAGCCATAACCTGTGAAGCTTGCTAAGACTTGTTAATCTTGCTGAGTGTACTCGTTAGATATGCAAAGAAGAAATAAACTACATGGTATTTTTCTCCACAAAAATTACTTTCAATGGTAAGTTTTAGAGCTGTGTTCACAGTGAGATTAAATATGCAAAAGAAGAGCTTTCCCCATATTTTATTCCTTTAGAATATTTTAATAAAAGATTAACTTCTTCTGCTATGAACACTTTCATGCTTTTTAACTTCCAATATCTTTCTCCTGCTTTTACCTTGCTACACCTGGTCCTATCACCTTGAATCAGAGCCTTCTCTTGCTGTTTTTCCAACCTTTCAAATTCTTGTAGACAATGATGGAGGTAGGGAGAAAGCCAGCAAACACAGTTCTAAGACCTCTTTGCCCCACCAGCACGCAACTCATTTAACAGTATACAAATGATTTAACAGTAATCCCAGCTGAGTTCCCAGAGGAAATCATTTCCATTCCCACCTCTGCTTGCAGATGGAGGTCATGTTTCCTTCTCTCCTTAGTCACTGCTCAGCCAAACTATTCATATTTACATAATTCTCCCAGTAGTGTTAGGTAAACTTTTTCAAATCAGAGGAGTTTGTAGAGTTGCACATCCAGAAAGGGATGTGTAATGAAAGAATCGAAGAGATCTCCGGCTGGGGCATGAATGATGAATTTGTACTTGCTCTGTCCTAGATATCCCAATTCACTTTTCTGGATCTGCCCTGTGTTCTGAGAGGCTGATTTGCATGACCTTATTCCCAGACTGGTGAAACTGAGGCACTGAGGGTACATGAGGGCAGGAAGAAACTGGAGTTGGGGTGTTTGATTCCTGGCTTCCTCACTGCTATACCTAGATTCCCAATGACTCTATTCTTCAGTTCACAACCACATCTTACGTCCCTTACAATGTAAAAACATTCCCTCCAGACTCCTGTGCCAGTTCCTTCTCTATTCTTTAGGACTTAGGTTAACATTTCTTCTACCATTGCGATTCACAAGGTGATTCATCATCTCCTGTTCATTTCACGAATTTTTACCCACATATTATTAAAACCACTTCAATGAAGTGTCTTCAATTTTCCATTATGAGTGTACTTGGATTTTTTTCACTGATACCTTGGCTGATGTTGCCTTAAACCTGATTACACAGGTGGTTTCAGGTAGCCTCAACCTGATCAAAACTAGTGGACACTAGAAATGGTACCTAAATCACAGAAGAATAGGATTTCTCTTTCTGAAAGCTCAGTGTAGTCTCCATTATTGGGAAGGTAGAAATGATTATAAATTTAAGGTAAGATTGTTCACAAAAAAGAAAGTATTAGAAACCCATTAACTCCAAAACTCCCTAGGGAATTCATGGTTCCTATCATGTGTGGAGATTCTTAGGCATGGCTCTCACATGTCAGTAAATAGCTGTATTTTACATGACCAACACATGACACAATGAAAGTGACACTGGCCTATAAGCCAGAAACTCTGATTCCAGCCCCAACTCCTTCACAAATCAATTGTTTGACTTTGAGAAAAATCACTTAATTTCTTGAATTTACCTATTCTTTTTTCAGTCTCCAATAGGAGTAAGCACAGTTCCTTTTATATATCAATGTATCCACAGTCCTTCTCAATGTAGTCACAGTCCTTCTAGACAATAAAATCCTCAGGTGACATTCCCATTTGATCATACAGGACAAATTGTGAAGTCCACCTTTTTATGCAGTCAGAAAGTATTCTTCATGTGTTGAATCAACAAGGGAAGATGGGTCTGCCCTGTGAAATGTGCACTGCTGTTTACTGAGTTTACATAGGCAGTGGTTGTGTATCACCTCTGACTCCTCAAAATGGTGTGTCTAATGGGGTGGTGTTTGTAAATTGAGATTCTGGTATGAATCAGAGTTCTTTATTGGCCTGAGAACAGTATACCTAGAGTAAAGAAGCATCATTTGATATGTGCTCTTTGAACCAACAACCCAAGTATCTAATCTGATCAAACTCAATTCTTTTCCAAATAAACTAACCCTTTTTACAACTCTATGGGGTTTTTTTTTTTGTTTTTTGTTTTATTTGTTTTGCTTTTGTTTTTTTTTTTTTTTTTTTAGTGTACTGTTCCTTCTGTCCTAAAGGTCTATGGTCAAGTTTGCAAACACTTACTTTAACTTCATTCCCCATTCAAATATCACTTCCTCTATAAAATGTTTTCCTGCATCCCACTTCCTTCTGTCCTTCTTTGATCTCCTATAGCACTGCCCCTCTCAGCTCCTCCTACCAGTACTGTCTTCCTGTCACATTGCATACAGTGCTTGACCATCAGTATAGAACCCTCCCGATTCTCAAGTTCCTGAGCTCTTCTCCCTTTAGGTTTCCAACACAGAGTCCAATATAAGCAGCTACTCTCCAAGTGATAAAAATACTTCCAAATAAATGTTACAACTTTTCCAAAACTTTAGTTTTCCAAAGAAAGAAGGAACTACAAGATTCGCTTTCTTTGGCTTTCAATTAAAAAAAAAAAAAAAAGAGTTGGGGAGCTAGAGTGGTGGCTCAGTGGTAGTGCACTTCCTTGGCATATATAAGGACCCAGATTGGAATCCCCAGTACCACATACACAACAAAGTGGTCCTGGGGAAAAACAAAAACCAGATGAAAATATAAAAACAAAATTGATTCTCTCTCACGCTAAAAAAAGACAGTGATTATGTCTTCAAATGGATCTCTTCTAGACTCAGAAACATAGCTGGTCATGCCAGAAGCAACAACAGCAATGCAATAAAGCTAAAAAGCACAATTGGTGAGATGGCCTAAAATGCTCAGTGGCAGAAGAGAGCTATTACGTTTTTGAAACAAAGCTTTCTTGTAAGTTGATGTACAGCTAGGAATAAGAGAGCAGCAAGAGGAAAGAGATGGAATGCATTATAGAAAATCCTACATCATTATGGCAGTGGTGGTGATGGCTGTTGTTATTGTTTTCCAAAGCCTCCAACAAGGTAACCAGAATGGACTGAGCCAGAATGAAACATAAGTCTTCAGACAGCTGTTATCTCTACAAATTTTTTCCTAGACCTAAGGTTTGTTGTTGCAACAACTGTAGTGGAAACGACCCATAAAGTTAATAAATTCTTATCATGTATTTATATGCTCTTAGCTCTAGTAATAAAAGTCTTACTAAGACACAGTCACTGCGTTTGTCTTTAAGGGCCACATTCTCCAGTTTGGTATACATATTCATAAGCAATTTACTATAATTTAATGTAATCAATGTCATGAGAGAGGCATAAAGAGTTAAAATAAATGAAGAAGTGACGAATTCTCAGTGATGGTAGAGTGATGTTGGTCATGAACATTGTCAGGGCAAGATGATTTCAGATCTGCATGTTAAAGAATTGTAGGAAGAGAGGGAAACAAGAGCAGTATCTACCTGGGAAAGCACAAATCACTATAAGAAGATGTAAAAGCGTATACCATTAGGCATAGAAATATGGCCAGGGATGAGTTTTAAGGAAGTGAAGTTGGAGTGATGATGGTAAGAGCTTTGAGACATCCGGAAATGATTGTCAAGAAGTGTTCTCTACAGGGACTGGAGCAGTGGCACAGCGGTAGAGCACTTGCCTGTCATGTGCAAGAATCCAGATTTACTCCCCAGCACCACATACAAAGCTAAGTGTTGGAAAAACAAAAACCAGATGAAAAAATAAATAAAATTCACTCTCTCCCTCTAAAAAACAAAACCAAGTGTTCCCCACAAGAGGTGCTTATGGTTGAAATATGAAAACACTCTCCAATGCCACAGGACTATACACAAAGGAAATAAGTTCATTATTTTTCTTGCTTCTGTTTTACTTTTGGTTCCCCTGAATAAAATTGATTCTAGCAGTTCAATCTTTAGTTCTAATCACCGTCCATTGCTTAGCTAATGCATCCTCTCATCATAATACAATTCACTGCCTTGACATTTTAAAATCTATTTATTATGTTAAATCTGTTTATTAAGTTAGTTAAAAAATGTTTTTTGTACCAGGGATTGAACCCAGAGGCACTTAACCACTGAGCCACATCCCCAGCCTTTATATATATATACACATACATATACATACATTTTATATATATATATATATATATTGTTTTATTTTGAGACAGGTTCTCATTAAGTTACTTAGGACCTTGCTAAGTTGCTGATCCTGGCTTTGAACTTGTGATCCTGCTACTTTAGCCTCCCCAGTTGCTAGGATTATAGGCTTGTCCCACTGCACTGGCCTGTATTAATTCAATTTTAAAATGAAATAAATTGTAAGTCTATATGAGTCCTCTACCTCTCTGGTGATTGTCACTTTATGTTTTTGAGGTATAAATACAAATCATTTAGTAACAGATATATTACATTGTAAGGTCTTCAAGAGTAGGAAATCAAGTGTTTAGCATAATAATGAACCTCCTAAAGAAATTCTAAAACCTAAGCTAAGAATGTTTTATGTGACTGAATATTCTTTGCTAAGCTAAAAAAAGAATTTCAGAGTTGGGTTGTGTAAAAGTTGAATCTTTTCAAAAATGATATGCTAGGTTAAGAATTTAAAAATAGTTATAATTAGTACATTTTAAGCTTTTTGAATTTTTGTTGATGCATATTAGCTACACAGAATGGTGAGATTTTATTGCCTTAGACTGGTACATGCATATTAAATAATAGGAATGATGAATATTACTCCCTAATACTCTTTTTGGCCTGTGCTTACTCTTCCCTTGTCCCTCTCTCTAATTCATTAGTCTACCCTGTCTTTCTCCCTTTTACTTTTATGGCATTCTTTTTTTGTTTTTGTTTTCCTTTTTTCCTTACTAGCTTCCATATATGAAAGAAAACACATGGGGTACTTGTTGTTCTGAGTCTGGCTTATTTCGTTTACTGTGGTGCTCTCCAATTCCATCTGTTTTCATCAGAATGACATAATTTCATTCTTTATGGCCACCTAGGCTGATTCCATAACTTGGCTAATGTGACTTATGCTGCCACAAACTTGGGTATGTATGCATAAGTATTCCTAAAGTATGCCAGCTTTCACTGTTTTGGATAAGTATCAAGAAGTAGTATAGCTACTACTATTTTCAGTTTTTTTTTAAGAATCTCTATACTGATTTCCATAGTGGCTCTACTAATTTACATTCCCATCAGTAGTATGAAAGTTCGTGGGGCTGGAGAGGTGGCTCAGCAGTTTTGCCTAGCATACACAGGACCTGGGTACATATTCCAGCAACACATACACAATGAAGTGTCTCAGCAATGAAGGCAACATGAAAAACTAAATAAAATTGATTCTCTCTTTCTCTGTCCCTCTCATTATAACTCTCTCTTAAAAAAAAAAAGTTCATTTTCCAAATATCCTTACCACCTTTTTCTATATGTATATTATTAGTGCATTATAGTTTCACATAATGATGGGATTAATTGTCACATATTCCTATATGCACACAAATCAACAATTCAATTTGTTCAATATCCCTACCACACACACCCCTCTACCTCCCTCCTCTAGTCCCCTGATTTCTTGACTTTCTTCTAAGTCCTATATTGTTCCTAGAAAACCCAAATGCAGTGACATAATTCTTTTTTTTTGTGGGGGGGTGGTAGATCCAAAGTCTTTATTTCCAGTTACCACCACACCCCCTCGATTCAAATACAATGATATAAAATGAATAGAAAGGAAACAACAAAAAAATCAAGCTATAAGATTACCAACTAATCTCTCACCCCTCAACCCACAGATCACTCCCAAATCTGGACACACGATTTATGCTTACCCTCAATTCCTCCTGGTACCTCTTCAGTCCCAGGTTCGGGTATTCCCTGAAGCCTCCACCAACAGGTGTGGGGAGAGGGAGATGGACCTTGGAGAGCCCTGTTTGGCAGCTTGGTCCTCTAAGAACAAGTGGGGCTGGGTATACCAGTTAGGCTACCATCAATCCTTTCCCTTGCAGCCTTCTTCATGGCATTTATCTCTTCAAAACCTACAATATGTCTGGGCAGTACCCAACACTTTGGTCCCTCTGGCCTCTTATTCTCAACTTTACGGCCCCTGTAAGACTACCAAAGCTTTAAGGTCCTAATACCAAAGTCACCATTCTTCTGGGCTACAACTCCTTCCTGTGGCAGATGTCCCTGGCCCGGGCCCCCAACCACCCAGACCCCTGACTCGGGGTTGGGGTAGAGGCTTGGGGCAGGGATGGGGGTGGTTTATCCCGCATCACTTGAGGTGGGCAATCAGGACCATCATGACAACTCCCTCCCGCAGCCCCAGCACCTCCAGGAGTGATTGTAATGGTGATGCCTCTCTCAACAGTTCTGGCAATATAGACACTGTTGCTACATAGATAAAACCACCTGCAGTAAATGGCAGAACCCAGCCGGACCTGTACCACCTGCAACTTCACTGCCCACTGCTCCTCCTTCAGTGAGAAGGGCAACAAGCTGTGCCTGCCAGTGCACCTACTGCTGTCAGTAGTTGTAGTCACATCACCTGCTTTTTGCTACAGCCAGATTGGACCAAGATGGCAAAATCTCCGACCTTGTGGGGCACTTCATGAAGCAGGACAGTCATTGTGGTCAGTATTCCCAGTCCTTGGCCCCCTCAAAAGGAAGCACCAATAGGGCTAGACCATCTGTAAAGTTGTGTGCCAAATCTGTAGCCAGATTCAGGTACCCAGACGCACGCAGATCTGAACCTGTTTTTTCTTCTCCAGGGTGCTGAGGTGTCACTGGCCCATCTTTGGGCCCTATGCTCCCTCCTTTCCTCTTCCATAACCCTCATGCTTCTTTTTCTTCTTCTTCTGAGCTGGGCTTCTCCTTTGAAGAATGCTCTTGTCTTCTTTGTCCATGTGTGTGACCATGTCCACGCCCATGACTGTGTCCATGTCCTCCTTTCACATGTCTCACAAATTTCTCCACCTCAAGGAAGGCGACAATTCCACTGAGAACCCATAGCCCCACAGACAGAATGGGTCCCTGGCCACTGTGTGAGTGTTCATGTCCAGGCTGCTCCAGAGTATTGTGAGATTGAGGTTCCAGAGCATGAGGTATAAGGTGCAAGAAGGCATCTCCCAGGAGCCCTCCAGAGGCAAAACTGAGCAAGATCTAGAGCAGAAATCGATGTCTGGGGGAGTTTGACTCCACTGGGATGAGGAAGAGGACAAAAAATGGAGTTGCAGAGATCAGCACAGTGGTCCCTAATGTGTAAGCCCAGAGAGTGACAGTGTCCAGGTCATGCCTGATGCTTGGTGCTCCAGACTCCCCAAAGCCTTCATGATGTTCTTGTCCTTTGTGGTAGAGGCTCTCATGGGAATGGCCATGGCCATGGCCATGATCATGGTGCAAATCCTCATGTGAATGTCTGTGATCATGACTGTAGGTATGCCCATGCCAGATGCTCTCGTGAATGTGGCCATGGCCATGGGCATGGCTGTGTCCATGGTGGAAATCCTCATGTGAGTGCCTGTGGCGGCTCCAGGATCCTCTTCTTTCCCAGTTTGCTCAGACGTGGCAGTCACCAGTGACATAATTCTTATACCTATGAAGAAAATTTTATATTTTTATGACTATAGTACATACAGTGACATTTATAACTGCTTGGAATGTACCTTGCTTTATCTCAGTTCCAACATTTCCCCTTCTCCTCCCTTCCTATCATTCCTGTTTATTCTTCCAAATATTTGATAATGGGATTAAACATTTACATTTTTGTACAGGTATGCAGCATAGTTTGTTCAAACTGTATCTTATAAATATTAACATTTTGCATTTTTGTTCAATGGATCTAATACATGAGTTTGTCCACTTCACTCCTAAACATGGGTTTAGATCCAGCCTCCACAAATGAAGGAAACCATTCATCTTGCCATCTTTTATTGTGACTTCTAGAAATTTTTTCTCCACTGCATTAAAATGTTCTTTTGCTTCTTATGTTTTATTGCTGTTATTGTCTTTATGTTCTTTTAACAGGTCAGAACAACAATTCATTTTTACTAGTGCCACTTTTAACTCATATAGCCACCACAAGATATGAAAGACATTGCCTGGTAGCTTTTTCCTTTATTTTGTGAGTTTCCTTTTCTTTTTAGGAATATATTAAGAGCATCAGAAGAAACTAAGCTCATATTCCACTCAAATCATTGCTTTACATTTCATCTTAATATATTACTACATGACTTGAGGAAGTAAGCTACAAATCATCAGAACATTGTCAGGGGCAATGCATGCAAAATCCAATCTAGCCTCACTACCCCTATTAGCTTTCCCACTCTCCAGGAAAAAAATTATTTCTGTTAATATTTTAATTTCAACTAGATGGTGAGAAAGGAGTGAGTGACATCTAAGCAGATGGTTGTCAGAAAACTGATGACTGCATACAGGGCTGTGATTAAGAATCAGGGAATAAATATTTGCAGCTGGCTAAAATACTTGGCATCTCTATGCCCTCCTCTGAGATCTCAATCTTACAGAATTTCATTCTGATTAGTGAAATAATTATATTTAGATAGCATATTTTAATACATTGCTAAACTATTACATGAGTATTATCTATGCCCTTAAAAAACAAAAAAAAGTAGGCTGAGGAGGACATCAACATGACCTTAAAAATCACTATTCAACTTCCTTATTAACTTTCTAAACACCTTGAAAGATGTGTGTCAGCTGCCTAAATAAAAAGAAGTGTAATTAGAATCATACACATTACTTGCCTGTGGTTGTTAGGGTCAGAGAGGACCATCCCAAATCAGTATTGTACACCGTATTGCATCTTTAAATCGATATGCAATTTTGCCCATTTTGAATAGCTTGGTTCTAGGGGTCAAAGCGTGGTATGGACAAGGAAGGACTGTGCAGAAGATTTGAACTATTTGACTATGACCCATGTTCCTATATTTTGGATTGAAATGGTTGCTCCAAAAAAATTTTGAAGTTCCAACTCCCAGTAACTGTGATGTGGCCTTATTAGGAGAAAGGGTCCTCAGAAATTATCTAGTTAAAATGAGGTAATTCGGGTAGGCCTTAGTCCAATATGAGTGTGTCCTTGAAAAAAGGAAAAGCTTGGAACACAGAAAGAGAGAGAGAGACAGATGCACATACAGAGACACTATGTGCATACGAAGACTGAGATCAGAGTGGTGCATCTGTAAGCCAAGGAATGCCAAGAGGTGACAGCAAATCACCAGAGTGGGGGTGAGAAGCAAGGCGTAGAATAGATTCTCCCTTCTAGTCCTGACGCCTTGATTTCAAGGGAGGCCTTGCAACAGCGGCCCTAGAAAACTAATATAACCTACAATCAGAAACACATTGTAATGCACAAGAACCACAGCATACAAATACATATACTGAAATTTTTGCAAAACAGTATTAGCCATTACTAAGTGTAATGCATTCTGACATTTTTCTAGTCTACATATTTTTAAAAATTCACTCATAAAATTGATTTTAAGAGGTCTATATCTATAATTTGGAAAATATTACCCTAATAGTAGATTAATTTGTAGCCCCTATACATTAGGTTCCCTTTCTTTTCTTTTCTTTTCTTTTCTTTTCTTTTCTTTTTTTTTCTTTTCTTTTCTTTTTAAGAGAGGAAGGGATAGTGAGATAGAGAGAGAGAAAGAGAGAAGGTATTTTTATTTAGTTTTTCATGTGACTCATTCCTCTGACACTTTGTTCTGTACATGGTGCTGGGGTTTGTACCCGTGTACTTGCACATGCCGGGCAAGCGGTGTAACCGCCAAGCCACCACTCCAGCCCTATTTTCTCTGTTCTTAATAGATAATCTTCTCCTTGAGTCTGGCCAAGTTTTTAATTCATCCCTCTTGCTAAGTGCACCCCACACTCATTTCTTGTTTCATCAGGTTTCCCCTCCTATGATTGGTGATGCGTCATATATTTCTTTCCTCTTCTCTCTCTGGAATTTTGATTTATTCTTCAATCCTTTAACTTACATTGAAATAGAATTTAAGTTACATTGAAATAGAATTGAGTTTCTTGGGGTTGTATATAATAAACTAAAATTAATAATAATAATATGATAATTCCAATTATAAAAAAATCAATTCATTGAATATCTTGGTTTATTATGTAATACATTACAAATATTAATTTTTGCTTTTAATAATGCTTTCTTTATTGATTTCCCCCTCAATGAGAAAAGGCTCTTAATGGAAGGAAAAAAAACTCAAGCTCTCACCATCCCCACTTAAACACTTGCCCTTCCCTTCAAGGGTTTAAAAGTGCTGCTTTGTATGTAATTAACTTATTTGGCAGGAAAGGGGAGTATCAGAGAACTTTCAAACTAAAGTGATGAAAACTTCTGCCAATTAAAGTCAATCAGAAATAGAAGATGAACATCCTTGATATTTTAATTGAAGCCAAGGAAAATTGAATTTGATTTCCTAACTAGATTTTCCAATGTACTTTTAAGGAGAGATACCTAAAAATTTTTGAAATATTTTTAGATTTAAATGTTTCCTATAGGGAATATTTCATTATCTCTTATCAAAAGTGTGATCAGGAAAGCTAAGTTTACATTTTTTCAGACAAATTTGCACACTGTGTTTATTTTCACCTCAAGAACAATTCATCTGCCTATAACCTTCACTCTGTTTCTCTAAAGCCAGTCCTCTTACATTGCCTTTTCCAAGTCCTAAATCCATCCCAAATTTGTCAAGTCCTGTCATACTGCTGTTAAATTCTCCTCTCTTCTACTATACCCAAGTAAAATGGCCAGTCTCCAATGGCCATTCTTTTTTTTTTTTTTTTAAGAGAAAGGGACAGTGAGAGAGAAAGAGAGAAATAATTTTATTTTTATTTTTTATGTGGCTTTTGTTGTTCTGAGACTTGGCTGTGTATGTGGTGCTGGGGTTTGAACTCACATACTGGTGCATGTCAGGCAAGCACTGTAATTGCCGAGCCACAGCTCCAGCCCTCCAATGGCCATTATTGACCTCTGATTCCAAAGACTTAGAAAGCAACCCATAAAAGAGAGTTTGGAAGCTATGTACAATGGTGCATGCTTGGAATTTCAGTGACTGGGAAGTTGAGGCAGGAGTATCAATATTTTGAGGCCAGCTCTAGTAACTTAGGAAGACTTGTCTCTAAATAAGTTAATTAATATGGGTGGGGATGTAGCTCAGTGGTAGAGCATCCCTGAGTTCAATCTCCAGCACTCTCCCCGCAAAAAGGGAAGTTGGGATCATTATTCAAATATAAGAAAATTCCACTAAGGTAAAAATGTGGGGAATTTAACTTACCCTCCCCAAAAAATCTCAAATTAATGAAATTTACTTAAAAATACTCTTGAGCTCTGTTCTAACATCTTTGCCACCACAAATCATCTATATCTCACCACAGTTTATCAGTGGAAAAAAATAGAGAATGTAAGTTATGCCATTGTTTATCATACTGGGCTCTATACAAATATATGTAATCTTAGGAAACTGGAAAAATTTATGTTTTTCTTTGAAATAAGTTCATAGGGGCAGGAGGAATTATGGTAAGATGAATTGTCCACTTTTTCACCACTCACCATTTTCACATTTTAATCCTGCAACTTTGCAATTTCTCTCTCTCTCTCTCTCTCTCTTTCTCTCTCTCTCTCTCACATACACATACACACACACACACACACACACACACACACACACAAGTACATTTTCCCCATTCTTTACCTTTGGCTCAGTGATAGAACTCACTTTAAAGGCTATGGAATGGTAGCAAAAGTAATGTAGGAAGGCACCTAAAATGTGTTTGTCCTTCTCACAGCACCATAACAAGACCCTCTCTGAGTAGCTAGTGCCCTGGAACATGCTGCACTATGAGTCAGAGTGTGCACACGAACAGACCTGAGCCTGCTAGACTCACAGCTTCAAGCCTTGCAGCCAAACCCAGCCTCATTCAGCCAACCTCTTGTCAAACTGCAGACATGTCAACAAGTCCAGCTGAAATCAGCAGAACTACCCAAGCCAACCTGAAGACTGTGAGAAATAAATGCTTACTGTTGTGATATACCACTAAGATTTTTATTTTTACTACCCTGCAATATCTGATCTAACTCATATGGGAGAAAATGGCTTTAAGAATTCTAAGAACCTAGCAGTTTTTAGAAAGTGGTAAAGGTCCTATTTATACTAGAGAGTAATAGTCAAATATATGTTTTTTAATCACTAAGTTACTACTCAATTATTAGTAAAAGAATAAATAATTAACAAGTTAATGGTTTGGGGATGGAATAACACAAAATATTTTTAAAGTAATGAAAAAGGAACCAAAAACAGATAAGACAAGTGGAAGATGATACATATAAACTCAAATATAGCAATAACTAACTTAAATATGAACAAACTAAAAACTCCAGTTAAAAGACTCAGGTTGTTCAACTGGATGATATAAATAGAACTCAAAGTTGGAATTACTAAATATAAAACTTTAGTAAGGACATACAAAAGTTAAATACAAAAGGGTGGGAAAAAGATTTATCATGTACACACTGACTGAAAGGATGTGGATGATGATACACTAACATGAGATAGACTAAAACTTAGGCCACGGAATATTATGAATTAAGGTGGATATTTAATAAATGTGAAGGAACCAATCCACTAGGACAAGATAACTATCAAAATTTGCATACATTCAATAACAACTTTTCAAAATTTATAAAGCAAAAATTGAAGAAATAGGAAAATCCATATTTACGATGGAATATAAATACATTTAAATTCATTAAAAGCCAGAATACAGAAGATCTGAACATTAACAACTTTGACTTCATTGGCATAGATAGAAAACTGAACACAACAAAGAATATGCATTCTTTTGAAAGGAATAATTTTTTAAAATGATTCTCTACTAGGCCATTAAATATGTCTCAAAAAAGATCAAAGAATTAAATCATTAAAATATATTCTATGAGGGGCAGGAGCTGTGGCTCGGGAGTTACGGCACTTTCCCAGCATGCGCGAGCACATGGGTTCAAACCCAGCATCCACATACACAACTAAGTGTCAGAGCAACGAAAGTCATGTGAAAACCTCAATAAAAATTGATTCTCTCTCTCTCTGTCCTTTAAAAAAAATATATATATATATTCTATGACCATAGCAATTTTAACCTACGAATGATTAGTTTAAAATGATAAACAGAAAGTATTCAACTACTTGAAAATTATAGAAAATAATTCAAATTACTTTTATACCAAAAATATTGTTGAAACTTACACTTTAAGGAAGTGGACAGCTTTGAATATATATATGGTAAAAGAAGAAAGACTGAAAAACAACTATCTGAATATTCATCTCAAGACTTTAATAGCTCCTTTGGTCCTAATCTGCAGGCACTCAGGACACCACTGGTAGGACTCTGGGCTGCAACTCTACCTGCCCAGCTGAAAAACTGGCACAGGTAGGCCTGTTTTGGTTCAAGCCCCAACAGAATCCCGGGACTGACCAGAGAAGGATCCTCACCTGGAGCAGCCCCTGCCTATCTGACATGCCTTGTACCTGCTGAGGTCTCTTTTAGTCTCAGCTGGCAGGCACTCAGGACAGCACTGGTAGGACCCCTGTTTAGAGCATCCCCTGCTCAGGACCAACTGGAGGAGGATCCTTACCCAGAATAGCCCCTGTCTACCTGAGGTACAATGAGCCAGTCAGGGTTTCTCTTGGTCCTGGCCAGCAGGAACTCAGAACATCACTAGTAAGAACCACTTCTGGAGCAACCCCTGCCAAGCTGAAGGACTGGCCCAGGCCTGCTATGGTCCGGGCCCCAGCACACACCCAGGACAGACAGGAGAAACATTCCTGCCGGAGCAGCCCCCAGTCTAGGCTAGTTCTGGTCCTGGCCTGGCTGGTGCCCAGGACAACCTAGGTTCAAATCTGCAACCTTGAGCCTGGAAACAAAAGGTGGAGCAAAATGAGGACCCAGGCAGAAGCAAGTCTGGAAGAAGGTGATCTTCAAAGAGGTGATGACTGAGCTGACTTTACGATTTGCTAGGAAAAACCACCTGGAGAACTGCCTACCATTCTCACAGGAAATCTCAGCTCAGAGGTCTGGAAGAAGCTCTTAAAAATGAAGAAACAAACTAGGAAAAGTTCACCTCAAACATACAACTCCCATAAAAAGGATACCACAGATAGGGACTGAGATAAAAACCTTGAAAAAATCATCAATGCTCTCATTACTAAAAGGAACGATGAGCTAAAAGAAGATATAATGAAGGGACTAAGTGAGAAAACTCAAGAGAGGAAAAATTCTATTATCTAAGAAACAGACATATTCAAAAAGGAAGTAACAGAACTAAAATCTGCAGTCAATGACATGAGAGGAACCATGGAAGAATTTAATAATAGACTAACTTCTATAGAAAACAGAACCTCAGTTCTTGAAGAAGGAACTTCTGACAATGAGGACAGGCTGAGCAAGCTTGAGCACATGGATGACCAAAAAGAAAAAGAGCTCACGAAACGCAAATGGAATTTTTAAAATGTCTGGGATTAAATGAGAAGAAACAATATAAGAGTAATTGGGATACAGGAAGAAATCAAAACACAAATGAATGGCGTAAGAAATATTCTCAAGGAAATAGTTAAAGAAAAAACTTTCCCACAAGAAATTAGAGTCAGATATGCTCTTCCAGGAAGCTTACATGACATCCAATAGGCCTAATCAAATGAGAAGCTCGCCAAGACACATTATATTCAAAATGCACAACAGGGAAATCAAAGAAAGAATATTGAACTGAGGGAGAAACACCAAATCACATTCACAGGAAAACCAATATGAATCACATCTGATTTTTCAACTCAGACTCTGGAAGTGAGAAGAACATGGAAGGAGATCTTTCAAAATCTGAATGAACTCAACTAACAGCCAAGAATACTATACCAAACAAAATTCAGCTTCAGATTTGATGGGGAAATAAGAACTTTTCATGATAAGATGAAACTTGTAGCATTTGTGAACAGAAAAAACAACATTACAAAAAATCCAAAAAGATAAACTCCAGATTGAAGAACAAGCGAACATTCCTCAAAACCCACAAACAGTAAATTCAATAAAGGTACATGGTATCAATAGACAAGTAAGGTAGCACAGAACTTACTAATAAAACATAATGACTATGAACCACAAACACATAACTATTCTAACACTGAATGTGAATGGTCTCAGTGCACCAATCAAAAGCACAGACTAGTAGATTGGATCAAAAAACAAAATCTAACAATATGCTGTTTACAGGAAACCCACCTTACAGTCAATGACACCCATAGATTAAGGTTGAAAGGATAGAAAAAAATCTACCAGGCATACGACCCAAGAAACAAGTTGAAGTTGCAATTCAATTCTTATATCTGACAAAGTAGATTTCAAACATAAATTAATCAGAAGAGATAAAGAAGGCCATTACATCCAAGTGAAGAAAACAATACAATTGGAAGAAATAACCATAATAAATATATACTCTTCAAGCACCAAATTCCCCAACTATGTGAAAAAATTACTCCAAGACATAAAACCACTTGTGGACCTCAATATGATAGTACTGGGAGACTTTTACTTTAACACTCCTCTATCACAAGTAGACAGATCATAAAAGAAAAAAAAAAGAGAGAAATATAGTCTAAACAACACCATAAATCAAAAAGACTTAACAGATATTTACAGAATATTCCATCCCAAATTGGCAGAGTATACCTTCTTAGTAGCACATGGATCCTTCTCCAAAATAGATCATATTTGAGTTCACAATGGAAATCTCAGTAAATATAAAAAAGTAGATATTATTCCTTTTATCCTATCAGACCTGATGCCATGACCATAGTAATTAGCAGCAGAAGACACACATATATATGGAGATTAACACCCTATTAAATGAAAAATGGATCCAAGATGACATGCGAACAAAAATTAATGAATACTAGGAAGAGAATGAGAATGAATATACAACATACCAAAACCTCCAAGGGAGCATGAAAGCATTCTTAAGGGGAAATTTTATAGCATTAAGTGTCCACATTAAGAATCAGGAGAGATCCCTAACAAATAAGCATATGCTCCAACTCAAATCTCTACAAAAGGAAGAACACTCTAATCACAAAGCCAACATAAGACAGGAAATAATTAAGATCAAAGCTGAAATCAATGAAATTGAGAACAAAAATACATGAAAAAATTGATGAAACAAAGAACTTGTTCTTCAAAAAATAAATAGAATTGACAGACCCCTAGCTAATCTAACTAAAAGGAGAGAATCAAAGCAAATCAACAAAATCACCAATGAACAGGGGTGATCACCACTGACCCCAGTGAAATCAAAGAGATTATCAGACCATATTTTGAAAATCTATACTCATTTAGATCAGATAATCTGGATGACATAGACAAATTTCTAGACACACACAACATCCCCAAATTGACACAGGATGAAACTGAAATCCTGAACAGCCCAATAACAGGCACTGAAATCCACACAGCAATTAAAAGTCTTCCAAAGAAGAAAAGCCCAGGACCTGATGGATTCCCTGTTGAGTTTTACCACACCTTTGAAGAAGAACAAACACTTCTCCTCATTAAGCTATTCCAAGAAATTGAAAAAGAGAGAGCTCTCCCAAATACTTTTTTATGAAGTAACCATAAATCTAATACCAAATCTCAACAAAGATACATTGAAAAAAAAAAAAAAAGAAAACTGCAGACCAATAGCCTTCATGAACTTTGACAAAAAACATTCTTAATAAAGTTCTTGCAAACCACATTCAAAAACACATCAAAAAGAAATTCAGCATAATCAAGTGGGCTTTATTTCAGGTATGCAAGACTGGTCCAACATATGCAAATAAATGATTATGATTCATCACTTCAACAGAATTAAGGACAAAAACCCTATGATAATCTAAATAGATGTAGAAAAGGCCTTCAGTAAAATCCAGCACATATTTATGTTCAAAATTCTAGGGAAAATAGTGATCAAAAGAACTTATCTTAACTTTGTGAAGGCCATATATGCCAAACCCTCAGCTAGTATAATACTAAATGGAGAAAAGTTGAAAGCATTTCCACTAAACTCAGAAATAAGACAAGGCTGCCCACTCTGACCACTTTTGTTTAATGTAATCCTTGAAACCCTGGATGAAGCAATCACGCAGGAGAAGGAAATCAAAGGGATAAAAATAGGAAGGGAGGAAATCAAACCATCCTCTTTTTTTTTTGCTGATAACATGATCCTGTATCTGGCTGATCCAAAAACTCCACCAGAAAACTGCTAGAGCTAATAAACAAATTTGCAAAGTAGCAAGCTTTCCTAACTCAATAGCTTTCCTATACACTAACAATATTAGAGCAGAAGAAATCAGGAAATCAGTCCCATTCACAATCTCCTCTAAAAGAATAAAATACTTGGGAATTAATCTAACAAGAGAAGTAAAAAACTTCCACAAGGAAAATTCTTGAAACTGAATACAGAAATTGTAGAAGACTTGAGCAATGGAAAGATGTTCCACGTTCTTGTTTAGGCAGGATTAATATAATTAAAATTGCCATTTTGCCAAAAACATTATACAGATTCAATTCAATCCCCATCAAGATTCCAATGTCATTCTTTACAGATTTGGAAAAAGTAATTCCCAAATTATTTGGAAAAAGAATAAACACAGAATACCAAAACATTTCTAAACAAGAAGGACAAAACAGGTGATTTTGCAATACCAGATCTAAAATTACACTACAGAGTTATGGTATTAAAAACAGCATGGTACTGGTATCAAAATAGGAATGAAGACCAATGGTTTAGAATAGAATGCTCTGAGACAAACCCACAAATCTTTAAACACCTGTTCTTTGATAAAGGGGGTCAAAATATAACGTGGAGGAAAGGCAGCCTATTCAACAAATCATACAGAACAAACTGAAGAGCCATTTACAGTAAATTGAAAATAGATCCTTATCTCTAATCTTGCACAAAAATCAAATTTAAATGGATCAAGGAATTAGGAATTAAGGCAGCTACCATACAACTCTTAGAAGAAAAATTAGGACCAACACCCCAGCATATAGGAGTTGATAAAGTCTTCCTCAACAAGACTCCCAACAGGAAAGAATTAAATAGAAGAATTAATGAGTGGGTTACCATTAAAATAAAAAGCTTTGCTTAGCCAAGGAATTAATCAAAACATTCAAGAGACAACTTACAGAATGGGAGAGAATCATGGCCTGTCATCCCTCTGACAGGGGACTAATATCCAAAATTTACAAAGAACTCAAAAAACTCAATAACAAAAATGCAAACAATACAGTCAGTAAAATGGCCAGTGAGCTAAACGAAACTTGTCATCATAGGAAATTGAGAAAGGCAATGAATACATGAGATAGTGTTCTAAATCACTAGTAGTCAGAGAAATGCAGACTTAAGATTTCACTTCACTCCAGTCAGACTGGCAAAGATGAAGAATACAAACAATAACAAATGCTAGAGTGGTTGTGAAGAGATAAGAACACTAGCACACTATTGGTGGAATTACAGACTGGCACAGCTGCTGTGGAAAGCAGTGTGGACACTTCTCAAAAAATGGATCTACCATATGACCCAGCCATCCCTCTTCTGGGGATTTTCCCGGAAGAGTTAGAATGAGCATATTACTCCAACATGGCAAAATCTATGCTCATAGCAGCTCAACTTACAATAGCTAAATTATGGAACCAATCCAGATTCCCCTCACTGGATGAATGGATCCAAAAGCTCTGGCATATATATAATGGAGTTCTACTGAGCTATTAGAAACAACAATAGTGCACACATTTAAGGTAAATGGATGGCAATGGGCTGAGTGAAGTTAGCCAAACTCAGAATCAAAGGCCAAATGTATTTTCTCATTTGTGGAGGCTGGAGCTAAACCTAGGCTTAATGGGAAAGGTAGACAAATTAATGTATTAGAACCATAGAATAAAAATGTAATATATTGATATTTATGAGATACAGTTGCAAGATACTGTACAAGATATTTGAACAAGCTATACTGCCTGCCTTTACAATAACTTAAATGTTTAATCCTAATGTCAAATATATTGGGAAAAAAGGGATTATAGGAAGGAGGAGAATGGGAAATATTGGAACTAAGACAAATCAAGGTACATTCCAAGCATTTATAAGTATGTCACTGTATATACTATAGTCATGTATATAAAAAATATTCTTCATAGGTACAAGAATTATGTCACTGTACTTGGGTATTTGAGAAAAATTTAGGACCCAGAAGAGAGCCAAGGGATCAAGGGATGGGAGATGGGAAGTAGAGGGGTATGGAGGGGAGATATTGACCAAATTGTATTGCTGTATTGTGTGCATCTAGGAATATGTGACAACAAATTCCATCATTATGTACAACCATAATGCACTAATAAAAAATAATAAATATGTGAAATATTTTAATAAAAGAATATTGGAACAAAGAAAGTAGAAAAAGAATTAATAATTTGATAATGTTAATAAATGGAAAATTTACACAGTTAAAAACAACAAATCCAGAACTTTATTCTTAAAAAATTAATAAATAAAACTAGTAAAATTATACCAAGTACTTTCAAAAATGAGAGAAGACAAAGAATACTAATTGTGAAAATAAAAAATGGAGACATCATTGTAGATCCTACAGATAATAAAATGATAAAAAGACATTACAAACAACTTCCTGGGGATGGAGCAATTATTCAGCAGTTATAGTACTTTCCTGGCAGGTGCAAGGATGCAGGTTTAAACCCCAGCACCACATACACAACTAAGTGTCAGAGCAATGAAAGCCACATGAAAAACTAAATAAAATTGATTCTTTCTCTCTCTCTCACTCTCCCTCTCTCTTTAAAAAAAAAAACCAAAAAAAATCATGCCAATAAATTTTAAAATGTTGATGAGATAGTAAATTCCTTGAAAATGACAATTTACCACATGTAGCTAGGAAAAAAATTTGAATTGACATATATCTTTCAGAAATATTCATAGAGAATATTTTAAAAAGCAACTCACAAGTTATTTTCTGATGTGCATAAAGTCTTAAAACTAAAACTTTGATAAAGGAATGATGTGGTAGGCAGAACATAAAGTCCAAAAAATGTTCACGTCCTAATTCATGCAACCTGTGAACATAGTGCCTTACATGGTGAATTGTAATATTTGTAATCTCAGCTACTTAGGAGGCTGAAGGAGGAGTATCACAGGTTATTATTAAGGCCAAGCAGGGCACAATATTGGTCAGACACTATCTAAAAATACAATTTAAAAAAGCTGGGTATGTAGTTATTGCAGATATGGATAAGTTTAAGACTTCCAGATCAGAAGATTGCCCTACATTACCTGGATGGGTAGAATCTAACCACATGAGTGCTCAAAAGTAAAAAAGGGAGGAAGAAGAATGTGTCAGAAAGATGAGACACGACCAGGACTTGGCCAGCATCACTGCTTTGAAGATGATGAAGGCCATTATCCAAAGAGTGTCATGGCCTCTTGGATGTGTGATAAACTCTCATTCAACAGAAAATAGGATAATAGCGACCTTAATCTTATAACTGCAAGGGGCTGAACTCTGTCAACAATCCAAATAAGCAGGAAGCAGTTTCTATCCTCAAGCTTCCAAAACACACTTCAATTTTCTAAACTTTAGTCTGGTGAGACTATACTAAACTTCTTTCAGACCAGAATTTGTTTAGTTGGTACTAGGGATGAAACCCAGCACCTTGAACATCCTAAGCAAATACTGTAGCACTGAGCTACATACCCAGCTTTTTTAAATTGTATTTTTAGATAGTGTCTGACCAATATTGTGCCCTGCTTGGCCTTAATAATAACCTGTGATACTCCTCCTTCAGCCTCCTAAGTAGCTGAGATTACAAATATGTGCCACCATACCCAGCTTGCCTAAATTTGAGATCTAATTTACAGAGAAATAATTATATATATTTAAAGTGTAAAGGGTGGTCATTTGATATAAGTGCATATTATAAGATGATTCAATTAATTTACACAGCCATCTCCTCATCTAGTTGTATGTGTGTGTAGTCAGAACATGTGAGCTCTCTTTTAAGATGGTTCAAGCACACAACACAGTATTTACTATAGTTATCATGCTCTCCATTCGCTCACCAGAACTCCCTCTCACAACTGAAAGTTTATATGCTTTGAGCAGCATCTCTTCCTTTCTATCTGCTTCTCTACTCCAAACTCTGGCAGGCACCTGAAGTGTGCCCCCAGCCCTTAAAAATTAAAAATATTTTAGCTGAGTGTAGTGTCTTGTGCCTGTAATCCCAGCAAATAAGAAACCCGAAATAGGAAGACAGCAAGTGAGACCTTGTGCTAATACAAAATAACAACAACCATTGTGAATGTAATTCAGTAGTAGGGAGTCCCTGGGTTCAATCTCCAATATCACAATAGTTCCAATATGACAAAAAATATTTTAGTCTTAAATATGAACTTCTACATCATTGATTTCTGAGAAGCCCCAAACTACAAATCAAAAAACCACATATCTTCACTTCCACCTGTACACATTTGCCTGCCACACTGTAGGTAAATTTAACATCAGTGTTTAATATTTGTTAATACTTTCTGTGCATTGAAATAAATGCATTATATGAATTAGTTCATTAAATTCTTTAAACTATCATATCAATTGATAGTATCATGATGATCATTTTACACAACATCAAAGTGAAGCAACTGATTTGCTCAAGATTATAAAATCCAAAGTACTTAAGTTACTTCTGTGGTCTTTGGTCAATGTTCAGTCTCATGATCTTAAGACTTGTTTACAATGAAAACAACTGGCCTGGGGTAAATAAAAGAGGAGAAATTGTTGAAGTGTTCTTGGTCTTGAAAAGACAGAGAAATGGGAGATTAGTTTTGTTTTTGTTCCACTTGCATCTAGAGGTCAGCTAAAAATGACCCCGTTTGTCATCTCAAACGAGACCAGAGGGAAATGGACAGAAGAATCAGTTGGGGTCTATTTATGTGCCTCCTGACTTTTGATGTGGATGAATATCAGAGGCACAATTTGGTCCCTTCAATTAATTGAATCATATATAATCCACACTTTAGTTCTAACACTCCATGTTTCTCCACTTCTCAGAAATGGCGTATGTGTGAGAGTTGCTATAACATTTTTCCTAAGCAAGAGAGCAAACAAGCACTCCTATGAGAATGCTGAATTCAATATTCTCTGACGTTTCCCCTGTGGAGAGGAAATGATATACCCTAAATGGCAAAACAGTTGCAGGGCAGCAGTTCTTAGGCTGTCTCAACTTCAAGATTCAAGGGTTGCACATGCTGATTCATAGCTGTTTTAGCTAGGGGGATTTTGTAACAGTAATATAAACTTGGAACACATCCATAAGGCAATAGCATGAAATAAGACTGATGAAAAATAGATTGTCATTTCTTCTTCAATAGAGTCAGTCTTTAATATCACAAGGGATGCCATAATCTCTGAAATATCATCTCATTGTGGGCCAAAATCTAATCTCCTTCCTATTTTCAAACTATAGACTCTGATGAAATATAATGAGCAAGAGAGTACAAGACAAAGAATTTAATTTATTTAGAATTAAGGAGAATTAGAATAATCTCAAAAATTTTAATCTATGAAAGTTTGCTTAACAGTGTTGAAGGAGTTTGCCAAGAAAGGGAATGTCATTAGAATCAATTCACACTTGACACCATTCTGAATCCTTATGAAGAAATGTATTACTCCGGAAAAAAAAGGTTGGATAGAAGAAGCACCCAGATTGAAATGATTAGTAGTTAACAGTCATTTGGAAGACAGAAAATAAAATGGAAACAGAGTCAAATTCTGACAAAACCTAAGTGAGTCTGGGGTTACTTTTGGCATTTTCAAATTCTACGCTAGTAAATATGGTGCTTGATATTTTAAAAAGATAAATAATTTGAAGTTCTTAAGAACTAAATAATGCTAACACTGTTGCTGTTTATTTCACAGAACTGAAAAACCAAACTAAAGCAGGTGTGGAATTCACCTTGTTAAAACTGAAACTGAAGATGTGATATTAAAAGAAGTTGCAGAGGTTTTCTTTTTTTTTAAAGAAAGCATTAGATATAAAAATATGTTTCCACATCCAACCACGGTGTTGAAAAGAAAGATAATAATTATGTGAAGCCAGTAAATGATTCACATATACCATATGATTATGATATAATAAGATAACATTTTTAGTTAAATGACAGAAAATAATTTTGAGAAACAGTTTTTCAGATTCTTTTTCAATAATACCTACCCCATCAGACTCGGAGGGTTAAATGAAATAATCCATGTAAAGTGTTCACGACCCTGCAACCTGCACTGTAAGCACTAAATAAATTTGGATTTGTTACTAATGTCTTATTTGTTTCCTACTATCAAAGATGTAAGAGTAAATAAGCAAAACATGCATAGCCATGAATATTTAGTTGAGCTTATAATGCTAATGCAATTTCATGATAGCAATAGTTCCTTTTTTATTTGCTACAACTACCCTTGTTGCAGCAAAGTTCAGACTGTATAAAGCTATATTTTAAAGAGTATGTGGTGTAATTATAGAAGGAGTGCATTTATTGAGAACCTACTATGTGAGGTACATTTTGCCAGGTACTGCTTTGGCTTTGAGATTCTGCTCAAAACTCAGAACCCGAAAGTCATTGCTATTTACAATGTCACTTAACTCTGAGAATTTTATTGAGGTCCTCCAAGAAAACATGCTTCTTCAATATTTTTTCTAAGCACCACACGATCACCTTTTATGATGGCTGAATTTAGGAAGGAAATTCTCATTTTAAACACTGTGTTTTTATAGCAACTTATCAAGCAGTGGCCTTTAGCTGTTGTTCTGTGACAGCCACTCCATTAAAATCCTGATGTAAACAAGTGGAGAAGGTGAACCAGAAGTGCAGATATTTGCACGGCATTACTGTCAGGTAAAATTTTAAAGATAGGTTTTATGAACCCATTATTTGCAGTCAAGGCTTTTGACTACAGTATCTGAAATCATTTAAGGAGACAAAATGTTTTGTCAAAACATACTGCTGGGAGTCAGTGTGGAGCTTCGTTTTATGTAATTCAATTTAGTTCTGCTGTTTGCATGAAAGAGAAATTCTAGCTGGGCAGTCACAGCGAGCCAGTAAAAAGTGACAATATGGTACACATCAGAGACAATTAAAATTAAATGCTTTTTGTCTTCATTTTATTTCTTAATAAATGGGTAATTGCATTGTGGTGTACCTAGTGACAGGCTAAATTAGGAAGATACTGGCATCTTTGCTAACTTTATGTCCACCAAATTTAACTTATTTTTGAGTTCTACATCAAGTGGAAGAAAATACTAGGCAAGTTTTTTCAGAAACATTTGTCTGAGCAATGAGGTCACCACGACCTCAGGTAGAGATATTTTGACAAAGATAGGGACCTAGTTTAAAAACAGCAAATGGTGGGCTAAAATAAATAGACAGGGCTCTAAACAAAAATGTGCATAGAGCTGAACTTCACAGAGCTGGTACTAGTGGTACTGTTAAATAGTATCAGTATAAGTGATCTGATAAATAGGCAATCCAGAGTCCTTTGAGTTTGCAGTGATAAATTTCTATGTGTAGGAAAACATCAGGTTTGATAATAGATAAGATCTTAAATATTAATGTGAGTTGAAAGAAGTGTAAGGAAATAAGTAACTCATCATTTGGTTATCAATTTATCAAGTAATCCATACAAATTTATTAAGTAATACAATTTATTAAGATTTCATATCGAATACCTGTTGGATGCCACATGCTTTCAAGGATCTGAGACTAAATTCAAAATTAAATGCTATATCAGTGCCTTCAGGAAATGTGTAGTGTGATGGGAGTGACTTGAAAATGAAGAAACAAAAGTAAAGGTGTTGAGATATCAGCATGTAAAATATGAAGTGTACACCCAAAAGTCTCTCTTAAAAGACTTTCAGAAGTGATTTTTGAGAGGGCAGTACACACTCACCTTATTGCAGTGTGGGTGAAGCCAACACTGCTCACAAAGGTTCCAACAAGCAGACATACAAACAGAGCATGGAGAAAAAAAATATTTGCATAGGGAGGGGAATATGGGGAGAAATATTATGTTTAGGGCTGGGGATGTACCAGGGATTCTTCCAGAGGTTATGGCAGAATCCAGATCATTATGTAAAGGAGTTTGGACTTCAACTCCTAAGTAATGTAGAACCATTGCTTAAAGCAGAGGAGAAAAATCAGATTTGCATACTGGAAATATCACACTGGAAAAAATGTTGAGAGTTAAAGCAGAATATAATCCAATGAAGGAAAACCAGCTGTAAAGTACTGCAAATAGAAGAAGAAGACCTGGATAAGAATAGTACTAACTAGCTCAGAGGACTGAAAAAACTGGAATATGAACTAGAAGGATTGTTTTGGTGGTGATAGGTAAATTGTGAGCTTGAGTGACTAAGTAGATGATGTATCCCATATGAAAACTATACAAATATTAATAACTAGCATAGCGATCATAGTCATCAATTTACTCATTCAATTTCCATAATATCTAAGATAGAAACAAGTAATATTTGCTTTTTGCAAAAACAGATCAATTTTATACTGAGGGATCAATTTACCCAAACTCTGGCAGGAACTAATAGAATCTACACTTTAATCCAGTAATGCTTGACTCCAAAGTAAATGATTTTAGGTATGTATTCGATATCTAATAAAATGAGTAGGAATTACTTTTAGCATACTGATTTTGAGATGTCTGTTGAGATTTTGTGGGCAGGTGGACAGAAAGGTCTGGACCTCTCAGCATGAGACTGGTAATTGAAGGCACAAAGTATATATCAAGAATAAAAAGAAGAGAAGCTCAAGTAGAGCACGTAAGGGTGTCAGAGACACAAAAAGAGAACCCAAAGAAAGTAGAATCCCAGCAGTCAATGCTGTATCATCTTGTGTTAGTACTCTTTGCTTCACAAGTCCTACCAGTTATGCAAGACCTCAGTCAACTACAACCTCCTCCAATAAATCTTTTCTGATATTCCTATCAAAAATTAATCTTTTCCTTGAAGTCTTTACATTTTATTGTTTTTCTCATAATTTTCTGCACTTCCCCTCCTGCAATATTGCGATATATATATATATATTTTTTTCAACCTATACTTTTATTGAAGGCCCAATAGTTAGTTTTCAGCTTTCATCTCCTCTTAACAATGCAGGTGATCATGTTTGGGTGTATGCATTAATGAATAGTCATGTTAACGAAATTTTTGGCATCAAGGAAAGTATTAGAGAAACAAAATAGCCAACATCAAGTTAGTTCCATGCAATAAAACTGTGGGGCCTATGTAATGAAACTTGAAAGACAATTCCTATTACAGAATTTCACATAGGATATCATTGGACCAGAATATGTGTACAAGAGGAAAATTAAAATTGAAATACTCCTGGGGAATTAGAAGTTTAATAGCAAGCTAAAAAAAAAAATCAAAGACTAGGAAGGGAGATACTTATAGGCTTTATCACCATGGGTGTTGTGGTAAGCAGAAGCAGTAAAGAGTACTTGATAATAAGATAAGGAATGTTAATCAGAAAATAATGTTAGTTTGAATTCCAACTTTTCCATTTTCCAGTTTTGTGACTTTAAGTTGTTTAACTCTCCAAAAGTTTCCCTAAGTTGCTATAGAGATGTAGCAAGGATTGAATTAGATAATATATGCCAGACACTTAGCACAATGCCTGGCTCATCAAATAAGTCTAGGAGAGCTGCTGCTCCAGCAGCCAACATTAATAAATGCTTAGTAAGAAACAACTAGAGCAAATATAAGGTCTTACTTACCCATCAGAAAATGGATTTCCACAGTTCATTGTCACCAAGATGTGTTAAATACAAGAAATGAAAATGATTTTACAAACAAAAAGTGACAGTAGAATCTGGAACTTTGTTTCCTGTCCTTCTTGGAGTACTACACCATCCCAATGAAGGCCAACTTAACCATTGAACATTGAATCATTAGGTCATTGGTTCCAATCTTTTTAATAAATATTTTTATGTAAGTGCTATGCCTCTTAACCAACTGTGCTTTAAAAATATGAATGCAAAAAGTAAAATAAAATTAATTAACAGGGAATAAGAGACAAAACTTCCATGTAAAAGAATTGCACAGAGATTTAGATACTCTGGTTTTGAGGAGATGGACCAGGACGTTTTGCTTCTTATATGTGCAGGCTATGTATGGAGACTTCTTTCTAAAATGCATATAATGGAAAAGGAGGGGAGAAATAGTAAACCTAGAGGAAGAAACCTGAAAATGCTACATTAGCCAAGTGATTAATCTTGACATTAGTACTAGTGAATCATATTAAGAGTGTGTGTATATATATATATATATATATAGATAGATACAGATATGGATATATATATATATATGATACTTAATATAAAAATTATATACATGGGAGGAGGAAGATGGCAACTGGCAAGAGGGTTGCATGTAGAATATCTCCATGAAGGGCAAAACCAAAGGAGGGAGGTGAGGAAGTGAATGGTAAAATTTTGCTGAAATTCATTAGCAGACAAAAAGGAAAACTAGACACTCAGAGGCCTGTATGCAATAAGCAAGGGAGAAAAACCACATAGGGGCCAAGCAGCTCCGGCTGCAGGGACCACCACATGGTTGTGCTGCTGATTCAGCACAAAGGG
Source organism: Aplodontia rufa (assembly GCA_004027875.1). Taxonomy (NCBI): domain Eukaryota; kingdom Metazoa; phylum Chordata; class Mammalia; order Rodentia; family Aplodontiidae; genus Aplodontia; species Aplodontia rufa. The sequence continues at coordinate 15,683 of PVKS010001093.1, read as the reverse complement.
AGTGAAGAAGATTCACAAACACAGGAAAGACACATTGGCATGGAAAATCCTGGTTCTTTCTCTTCATGGCTCCCTTGGGATCCACAAGACTGCCATACCTGCTGAGGCCCTGGCTGAAGTGCGACAGGAGTCTGGGCAGGTGGTCACAAAAACACCCAGGGTCTCAACCCAAGAAAGCTAAAAATGACGTTCATGGTTAGCAGTGGTGGTGAAGGACTGCACCCCCTCCACATGACAAGAATACTGGGAGGATTCCTGGGAATTAGACTTCCAGCCTAGAACAGCAAAAGCCAGGCCCTCCAGCAACCTTACCCTGGAATTACCTCCATCCAGGAGCCAAATGTAATCTTCAACTCACACTGTCTATTTTGACCTCCTCAGTGGAAATAATCCGTAATCCTCCCAACTTTCCATTAAGATGCTGTGGATTTTGTTTCTTTGTTTGTTTTATTTTCTCTGTTTGTTTCTTTTTTCTTTTGTTTTGCTTTTTTTGCTCTGGTTTGTTTTTGTTTGTGTTCTTGCAGACCAGCACTTTTTGTTTTGTGTTGTATAGCATCCTGGTGGTGAGCTTCTCTGCTACCACCCTCTTTGTTTTCTTCTGGCAACAGCTAAACATTATTCCTATTCTTCTCTCTCTCTCTCTCTCTCTCTCTTTCCCTCTCTCACCCTCCCCTAAAGTCATTATCTCAGACACTTTCTCTTTATTTCTTTTTTAATTAGAATGTCCTACATCATCTCCACCATCCTGCTATTGTCCCCTTCAGATTCACAAGTTCATCTATAACTTTCCTATCACATCTCATTTGTACCCAAGTCTATTTTTCCATGCCTAAGGAGGTACTTTAAATCTGAAGTGAATGCCAAACTTCAAAATGGGTGTTTTCTTTTAAAATAAGTATAGTCTGACATTTATAGTCTGGCAGAAGACAGTTGCTGGGGCTGGAGCGGTGGCTCAGCGGTTTTGGCGCTTGCCTGGCAAGCACGAGGACCCGGGTTCAAACCCCAGCACCACGTACACAACTGAGTGTTGGAGCAACTAAGGCCACGTGAAAAACTAAATAAAGTTGTTTCTCTCTTTCTCTGTCTCTCTCACTGTCCCTCTCTCTTTATAAAAAAAAAAAAAAAAGAAGAAGATAGTTGCTAATTCTTCTCCTCTCATAGGTGGTAATTAACATTTTCACAATTATAGAAGGAAAAAGGGAACTAGTTCAATGCTGTCTATTGTATGCTTTGGCTGTAGGTATTCACTCTCCTCCCTTATCTCCTGAGGTATTGGAAATTGTAAAGTCAATAATAGTATAGGTTGGGGAGCTGTTGAACATTACCATGCAAGTTGTACCCCAGCCCAAATAAGTGAAGAGATAAAAACCCCACAATCCATCAACAAAGTCCTAAAGTGAAATAAGAGTGAGAGATTTCAGGTCCCATTACCTGACACTGAAAATGAGGAAAAAGGGAAACAATTCTCCTTCTCAAACTCATAACTCTCCAGCCAAAGAGTACACAGATAGGGACCTGGATGAAAACTTAGAAGTAAGTAAGAAGAACCTGATTATTAAAATGATCAAAGAATGTGGGCTGGAGCAGTGGCTCAGCGATTTCTACACTTGCCTGGCAAGCCCAAGGATCCAGGTTCAAACCCCAGCACCACGTACACAACTAAGTGTTGGAGCAACTAATGCCATGTGAAAAACTAAATAAAGTTGTTTCTCTCTTTCTCTGTTTCTCTCACTATCCCTCCCTCTTTAAAAAAAATAATCAAAGAATGAAAAGAAGATTTAAGGAAGGAAATAAGAGAGCAATTACAGGAACTGAAACCCCATTTTAATAAAGAATTAGAGTCACTGTAAAAAGGTGTAGCAGAACTCTTAGAATTGAAAAACACAGTCAACTAAATTAAAAGCTCAATGGAAGATATTAGTATCAGAGTAACTATAGAAAATAGAACTTCGGATCTTAAAGAAAGACGATCAGACAATGAAGACAGGCTGAGTAATCTTGAACACATAGAAGAAAGGCAAGGAAAAAAAACTTATTGATGATGATCAGAATTTCAAAGACGTATGGGATGAAATCAGAAGAAATAACATGAGAGTGACTGGGATAGGGGAGACCATGGAGTAACAAATGAAGGCATAAATGACTTTCTCAATGAGATAATAAAAAAATTTCCCTCATATCATAATAGTTCCAGAAATTCATATTCAGGAGGCCTATAGGATCCCAGATAGACCTAACCAAATGAGAAACTCACCAAGGTACATTATATTCCAAAGGAATAGCAGAGAAAAAAGGAAAGAATATTCAAAGTGGTAAGAGAAATAACCACCAAGTCACATTCGGAGGCAAACCAATAAGGTTGACTGTTGATTTCTCAAATCAGACCGTAAAGGCAAGAAGAGTGTGAAATGAAATTTTTCAAATATTGAAAGAAAATAATTGTCAAACAAAAATACTATACCTAGCCAAACTCAGATTTAAGTCTGATGGGGAAGTAAAAATTTTTCATGACAATAATAAATTAGCAATATACAGGAAAACAAAACCAGCTCTACAGAGAATACTCAAAGACAAACTTCAGAGGAAAGAATTAACAACTCCCAAAGACCAAAATCCGAGGAAAGTCAATGAAAGCACAACTCACCAATAGATAACCAAGATGGCACAAAACATTGCTAAAATCCAAACACATACCTATTTTAACACTGAAAAATGAATGGACTCAATATCCCAATAAAAAGACACAGAGTAGCAGACTGGATAAAAAAACAAAATTTAACAATATACTGCTTAAAGGAGGCTCACCGCACAGCCAAAGACAGACACAGATTGAAGATAAAAGGTTGGGGAAAAACCTATCACATTTAAGGCCCAAAAAAGCAAGCAAGTGTCACAATACTCATGTCCAATAAAGTAATTATTGCTCAATAAAGTAATTATTGATCAAAAATTAGTCAAAAGAGACAAGACCCCTACACCTTAGTTAAAGGAATGCTAAATCAAGAAGATGTAACCATAATTAAAATTTATGCACCAAACTCCTACACTCCAGAATATGTCAGAAAATTTCTCCATGACATTAAACAACTTATAGATCACAACACAATAATATTGGGGGAGTTTAAAACACCTATATAACCAAGATCATCAAAACAAAAAATCAATTCTCCAGCTTAAACAACTCTATAAATCAAATAGACTTAACAGATATCTACAGAATATTCCATCTCAAATCAGCTGTGTTTACCTTCTTTTCAGCAGTGCATGGATCCTTTCCAAAATAGATCATATCTTAGTCCACAAAGGTAATCTTAACAAATATAAAAAAGTTGATATAATCCTATGTATCCTATCAGATCACAATGGTATGATCCTAGCAATTAACAGCAAGAAAAATGACAGAAAGTACATAAATATATGGAGATTGAATAATGCCTGTTAAATAAAGAAAGAACCCAAGAGGAAAGAAGAATAGAAATCAAGAAATTCTTGGAAATGAATGAAATTGAAGGCACTACATATTGTAACCTTTGGAACAGTAAGAAAGAATTCTTAAGAGGTAAATTTATAGCACTGAGTGTCTTCATCAAAATCAGGACAGAGCCCAAATCAATAAACTTATGGTATACTTCAAATGTTTACAAAAAGAACAATCCCATCCCAAATCCAGTAGAAGACAGGAAATAACCAAGATCAAATCAAAATCAATGAAATTGAGAATAACAACAAAAATACAAAGAATCAATGAAACAAAAATTTGGTTCTTAAAAAAAAAAGAAATAAAATTGACAGACCCCCTAGCCAACCTCACCAAAACAAAGAATGAAATGAAGCAAATCAATAAAATCAGAAACAAAAATAGAAATATCAACACTGACGCATCTGAAATCCAGAGGATTATAAAAAACTATTTTGAAAGACTATACTCCTCCAAGATGGAGAATCTGGAGGACATGGACAAATATTTAGCTACATATGACACTCCCAAAGTGACAAAGGAGAATATTGACCAGCTCAACAGACCAATATCCAGTAGTGAAATTGAAACAACAATCAAAGCTCTTCCAAAAAAGAAAAGATCAGAACCTGATAGATTCTCAGCTGAATTCAACCAGACCTTTACAGAATTAACACCTCTCCCTGGGAAGCTATTCCATGAAATTGAAAGGGATGGCCAAACACTTTGTATGAAGCAACCATCACCCTGATACCAAAACTGAACAAACATACATCAAGAAAAGAAAACTACAGACCCAATATCCCTGATGAACATTGATGCAAAAATCTTTAACAAAATCCTAGCAAACCACATCCAAAAACACATCTAAAAGATAATACAACATGATCAAGTAGGCTTCATTCCAGGCATGAAAGACTGGTTCAACATACATAAATCAATAAATGTAATTCATCAAATAAACAGAATTAAAGATAAAAACCATATGACAATCTCAATTGATGCAGAAAAGGCCTTTAACAGAATTCAACATTCATTTATACTCCAACCTCTTGAGAAAATAGAGATCAACGAACGTACCTTAATTTTGCCAAGGACATTTATAATAAACCCATAGCCAACATTATATGTAATGGAGAAAAGCTGAAAGCTTCCCCTAAACTTGGGAATGAGACAAGGCTGTCCACTCTCATCACTCTTATTCCATTTTGTCCTTGAAATCGTACACAGAGCAATCAGAGAAGACAAGGCAATCAAAGGGATTTGAATAGGAAAAGAGGAAGTTAAACTATCTCTATTTGCTGATAATATGATCCAATACCTAGAAGACCCAAAAAACTCCATCAGAAAACTTTTAGAGCTCAAAAAGAATTCAACAAAGTTGCAGGATACAAGATCAATGACCATAAACTAATAGCTTTCCTATACTCCAACAGCAATTCTACCAAAGAAGATATCAGGAAATCCATCCAATTCACAAAAACCTCAAAAAGAGTAAAATATTTTGGAATTAACAAAGGAAGTAAAAAACCTCTATAATGAAAACTATCAAATATTGAAGAAAGAAGTTGAAGAAGACCTGAGAAGATGGAAAGACATCTCATGCTCTTGATTAGGAAGAATCAATATAGTTAAAATGACCATTGTGCAATTCTGCTGAAAGTGCTGTACAGATTCAATGCAATTCCAATCAAGATACCAATGTCATCTTTCACAGATATAGAAAAATCAATTCTCAAATTTATTTGGAACCATAAGTAATCCAGAATAGCTAAAGCACTACTCAGCAAAAAGAAAAAGAAAGAGAAAGAAAGGAAGGAAGGAAGGAAGGAAGGAAGGAAGAAAGAAAGAAAGAAAGAAAGAAAGAAAGAAAGAAAGAAAGAACAAGATAGGAAGGATCACAGTACTTGACCTGAAATTATACTGTAGAGCTGTAGTAACAAAAACAGACTGGTATCAGCATTGTAACAGGCAGGAAGTCCAATAGAATAGAATAGAGGACACTAAGACTAAATATGATCTTCAACAAAGGGGGCAAAGATATAGCTTGGAGGATAGACGGACTGTTCAATAAATGGTGCTGGAAAAAACTGGACAGCCATATGCAGACAAATGAAATTAGATCCCTGTCTCTCACCCTGCACAAGAAATCAATTCAAAATGGATCAAAGATTTAGAAATTAAACCAGCAATCATACAATTATTAGAAGATAAAATAGGATCAACACCACCACTTTGGTATAGGCTCCCTCTTCTTTAACAAGACTTACATGCATATGGGCATTTATCTCTGTAATTTGGGGTAACTACAGAAGAGTCACTGAGGTCAGGTAATGGAGGAAGGGCAGGAGATCCTGGACAAGGTTTGAGTTTAAGAAATTCTGTCAATATGCATGCATACATGAATGTAAATCAATGAATCCCTTCATTATGCAGGATGATGCTGAACCAATAACAAAATAAATATTTTTTTTTAAAAAGTATGCATACATGAGGGCTGTAGTGGTGGCTCAGCAGTTAAAGCATTTGCCCAGAATATACAAGGACCTGGATTTGAACCCCAGCACCACATACACAACCAAGTGCTGGAAAAACAAAAACCAGATAAAAAATAAAATTGAATTTCTCACTCTCTCTCTCTTAAAATAAAGAGAGAATCTGGAGGGAAAAATTTAAAAGTATCTACATACATATTTTAGAGAAGAGAATGGCATTTCCTTCTGTGGTCCTCCCCGCCAAAACTCCAAGAAAAAGTCTAGTCCTGAGAAAAACACCAAAAAATCACAAATGAAGAACACCCTACAAAATTTCTGAACAGTAATCCTCAAAACTTTTAGTATCATCCCAAACAAGAAGAAACTGACAATCAAGTGGAATCAAAGAAGACATGGAAGACCAAATGTAATATGCTATCCTGGATGGGACCCTAGAACAGGGACAGTACAATAGTGAAAACTCAAAGAAATCTCAATGAAGTGTGCATTTCACTTAATAATATTGCATCAATGATAGTTCATTAATTGTGTTCAATGTACCATCCTTATGTAAATATCATATACCCACTTACTGTGGGTACATAGGTAATTTTTTGTGCTACTTCACAAACATCCTGCATGTATTGAACAGATCTAAAATTAGAATTTTATTTAAAAATTAAAGATATCTATGTAAAGTGTAGATTTTAGTTAATAACATATCAATATTTGTTTATTAAGTATAACATATACCATACAAATATAAAATGTTATAAATATGGACCACTGGGTATAAGTTATATGGGAGCTCTCTTTACTACCTTTGAAATTTTTCTGTAAATCTAAACCCACCTTAAGATAAAATTTCATTTTAAAAAGTATGAATGTATGAATTTAGTAAAAGGCAAAAGATTTGTACAATCTGAAGAGAAACCAGAGTATGAATGTATGAATTTAGAATGTATTTTTCTCAAATGTTACATCAAAAAATTCATCTTACTTTGAGATTCTATATTTTATGGCTTTATAGTATCTTTACATTTTTAGGTATATGGAAAAAAATTAAAAAACAGTGATTTACATGTCTAGTTGATGAAGTATTTTTAGTTTGCATTGTATACATCTATGAAACCCTACAGTTAATTCAAGTAGATTGAAATTCAACTGATTTGAAAGAGAAACATCAGACATACAGACTATCAGAGATAGTCTTTCTACATAATTATAAGAAGGTCACTTTCTATTTCACAATTTCTGGGTTCAACAAGACTGTCTATGACATATATCATAACATTGAAATGGGGGAGGATGATTTTGGTTTAGAATGCTATGAACTGCAGTAATACCAAAGAATTCACTTATCTTTTTTTCTCTCATCTTCCATTTGCATGCTTATTACTGTACTTTGAAAATGGTTTATCCTTGACATGAGACTCTAGAGGTGGATTTTTCTTAGGGTGTTTCTTTTTAAGCACAGAAGAACGCAAGGCACGTATATCTTCTTTGGACAAGAATTTCATTCTTCCATTTCACGAGCCGTCAATATAACCTTGGCATTGAAACTTCTCAGACTACAGTCTTTGTGAGTTCCATATCCCAGGGAAATACTTATTTCCCAGAAAAGAATGGGGGAAAATAAAGAAAAATGATACCAAAAAAAAATTATTCATATAACAACTGTAGATAACATCAGTTGGTGGTAAGATTTGAAAAAAAACATTTTAAATAAAACTATAGTCTACATTTTATTCAGTGTGCCAAACATCTCCAAAAATCAGATCGTCTAGATAAATCTTGGTTTCAATAGTCATTACTGCTTCTGTGGCATCCTGGCAAGATGGTTTTAGTATTGTTGCTCTAACTTCAGCTCTCCCTTCCTAAAAAAGTTATTTTGTAGAATATTTTTCTCAGTTCAGTGATTAATTTTCAAGGAAAGGTAGTAGAGAGCTAGATGACACACAGATAAGTGAGCTGACAGGGAGAAGGAGAGGAAACTCAGCGGTAGAGTGCTTGCCTAGCATGCGTGAGGACTCAGGTTCAAATTCAGAACCACAGCGAAGTATCCAAAAAATGAACAAAAATCAGATGAAAACATAAATAAAATTGAGTCTTTAAAAATAGATATGTAAAGATTGTAGATATTTATGTATATAGTACCTAGTAAATGGCTTTCATAGCAAACACTTGCATATATAAATCCTGCTTAATGTTTACATGTATAGGTTGCCCTCAGAATATCCTTTTCCTTCATCAGAAACCTGTTTGAGAATTCCAAGGTTTCCAGGAAGCACTAGTGATCCACCCTTAGCTCGCAGGGTATTACATCTCCCTGACCACAGTGATTGATTCAGGGGCAGTCAGCAACTTAAACAGCCTCATTTAAAGTGATTCTCAAGACTTTTGCAAGAAATACAGACACCAAGATACTCTTTTTCTTGCTGAATGTGAATAAGGAAGAATTTTCCTTTGATGCTGTTAGCATCCATCTTGGGAAAATAGCTTTGAGTCAGTAAGAAAACTGTTTTTTTTAGTGACATCATTAAACTAATAAATCAAGTCTTCCCTGAAGTAAGTGCTATGTCTACTCTTTCTAATCATGCGAGCCAGTAAATTCTTTGTATTGTCTCCACCAGTTTAAGTTAGATTCATACTTGCAACAAAAGTATAGTAAATAATATAACACTCTTGAATTTTTTTAATGGTGTTATTATAACTCAACTGTCAAGAACCCAGACTCTGTAGCCAAAACTGCCTGGGTTCAAATCTCTGGTCTGTCGAACATTAGCTTTCTAAACTGGGTTAAGTTTACTACACTTGTTTGAGTCAATTTCTCATTCTGAATAAAATGGGTAATAAAAACTCCTTTTGCATAGGGTGATTGTGAGGTTTAAAGGAGCCAAGCATATAGAAACAGTATCTGACTCAAAGCATGTATTCAGTAAGTATCTGCCATTATTAAATACTACATTAATGCTATTTTACAAAATTAAAATATCTTTTCACATATTCTGTGTAGTGTACATTTATAGATAGTCTGATGTATTTGTAGAAGATGACCAGCTTAGACCCTGGACAATGAGAAAGTTGGTCTAGTAGCATGAGTTAAATCCAGATAAGATGTAATGCTTTACAATCTAATACTTTTTCTAGAGTTATAGTGGGAAGGGGAAGGGAGGGATAAAGGAGGGTAATTGGGGGGGGGGCACTCCTGGGGATAAATGCAATATCCAGAATATATACACATTTTATATTATTTTGTTAAAATCTTGTAAGGTTGCTCAAAAATAAAATAAAAAAAATAATAACCAGGTGTGGTGGTGCATGCCTATAATCCCAGCTCAGGAGGCCTGCAAGTTCAAAGCCAGCCTCAGCAACTTACTGAAGCCCTAAGCAACTTAAGAAAACCCTGTTTCAAAATAAAAAAGCAGACTGGGGATGTGGCTCAGTTGTTAAACACCCCAAGGTTCAATCTCTGGTACATAAAAAATAGACAATTTAACTTCCTAGAAAAATGAAGAATGTAAGCAAAAACAATATAACCTCCTGGGATTTATTTCCTGTCTTTGAATACCTAAAAGGCTGCATTTATTCTTTCAAACCACACAGTTACGTTTTAGATACTTAAATGTTAGTCAATAATGTATGGCTAAACTGCTGATATTTAGCAAACTGAATTAATGATCATCATTTCTAGTATGAATTAACAATGGACATTTCCAAGGTATCTTAAGTGATATTGTTGTTCAAACTTATTTTCATGACAGAAAGGACGCTCAGTGATCATGTTGGTTTCAGAACAAAATAAAAATATATTAATTAAACTTAAATAAATAATAATTTTGAAGCTATTTAAAATAAGTATAAGTATAAACAATCAGTAGCAGTAATCAAAGAAAAGCTATCAGGAGAAAAATAAAACTAAAAAAATTCTAAGCATCAATGTAACTATATTTTCTAGAAACTGGAAAAAAATTGCTTTTATTTACTAGCAAGACCCATTCAGCCTTCTTAACACACACCAGGAGCATAGTTTAAGAATAATGCCAGGGACCAAGCTACACACTTAATACAGTTCTTTGCACATAGAGGGCACATAATAAATGGATTTGATTGGATGACTAGAAGAATCTAGTTTAACATTTATTCTTCATCTAACAACTGCAACTTGCAAAGTACCCACAGAGATGATGTACTTTCAAATATTACACATGGCCCACTGAGTACAATTGTAGTGGTGCCCTTTCATAATATCTTTCATTATAATCTTCTATCAAACCTGAATGAAATATTAAAGTGAAGTATGCATGCAGTGATTAGTGATTTAGCCTTTCATTTCCTGAAGATTTGGGAGTGATTTGACTACTTGTACCAATCCAAAAGGGGGGATTAGCTGTTGCAGACTGAAAGAAATCAATGTACAATATCCTAGAGCATTTTTCAAGATGTCTTCTGAAGAGGAACAAATCCAAATCATTATATTTGCAGAAGATAATATTTTCCCAATGTGCTACGTTTAGATTCCTTACAAACTGTGCTTAACATAATAATAAAAGAAAAGCTGTGAACAATGAGTTCAGCGTCCTCAATGTGCTTGTTTCCAATAGATGATGCTCAGCTCCATGATAATCAGCGAAAGCACTAAAATATAACTCAGTTCCCAGTAAAATGTATACAAGATTGAAGAGTTAAAATTTAAATTACCGCATAACCTTTTGTTTTTGCTGTTTTACAATATCAAAGGAAGCTCAAGTCTATCTGATCTGAACATAATTGCTATTTTATCCCTATCAATAATAATCAGAGTGCAACTTTGGTGTTAAAATTCCAAATAAGTTCTTTAACAACATACCCCAACACAGGTAACTGACAGCTCTTTTAATAGCAGACAGGAGAAATATGTAGATGTCAGGTAGTAAAACACCCGAGATTCAATTTAGAATCTCTTATGTCTTAAATTAACTGAAAAATCTTAAAAGTAAATTCCAGTGGTTACCAAATTAGTGTGGAAAGGTTTTCATTTAGCTAGTAAATCAAAATTTAGGGCTAAAATCCCAGATCCATCTCCAATAACAAAATCAAAATCAGTTAAAATGCTGATGAAAATTTGTGTTTCTTCTTCTTCTTTTTTATTTTTTTAAGAGAGAGAGAGGGACAGTGAGAGAGAGAGAAAAAAAGAGAGAATTTTATTTAGTTTTTCATGTGGCTGTCATTGTCTGACACTTTGCTGCATATGTGGTGCTGGGGTTTGAACCCATGTACTGGCGCATGCCAGGCAAGTGCTGCACCACTAAGCTACCACTCCAGCCCCCAAATTTGTGCTTTTTAAAAAATGATTCTTCACAATAATTACATTATAAAAGCAGATGACATCAAATGGATCACATTTCCAGGGTCTAGTTGCATTCAGATTTCATTTGATATTTTCACCAAATCAGAACTATTAACAATGAAAGTTATGGGCTAAGAGAACTATGTGAGTGCTTGAATGATTCACTTAATCTTTACAGTATGTAAAATTATGCATGTGTCACATATCATGAGTTTAATTTGGGGCTTAAAGGCATTTATAACAATTGTTTAAATAACTTAATATAAGTAAATATTTAGAACAGTAGTTCTTAGCCCTGGAAGCATATTAGAATTGCTGAGAGCTTTTTGAAAGATATGGATGCCTAGACCCTATAACGTTAATTGAATTGTAATTTCTAAAGATCACCCCTCATACACAAATTCCTCAAAGCTTCTTTACTTTCACTTCATATCTGTTGATTGTCCCCCAAAGCTCATGTATGAGACAATGCAAGAATTCTCAGAGGTCGCTCAGCGGTTACAGCGTTTGCCCAGCATGCACAAGTATGTGGATTCAAACCCCAGGACCACGTATACGAGATCTCAGAGCTACAAAAATCCCCATGAAAAACTAAATAAAAATTCTTAAAAAAAAAAAAAAAAAGAATTTTCAGAGGTGAAATGGTTAGATGAAGAGAGTTACAACATAATTGGTAGATTAATCTACTGATACGAATCAACTGGGAAGTAACAGTAGGAAGGAGGTTGCAGTGAGAGGAAGGAGCTCAGAGGGAGGATGTGTCTCTGGAGTTTACATTTTGTCCTGGTTAAGTAGGCCTCTCTCTCTTTCTCTCTCTCTCTCTCTGCTTCTCCTTGTTAACATGTCCTGACCTGCTTTCCTCCACCAAGCCCTTCAACCATGATGTTCCTTATCACCTCAGGCCCAGAGCTATGGACTTAACTGTCCATAGAAACTGTAAACTAAATAAACTATTCCTCCTCTAAGTTGTTATTGTCGGGTCTTCTGCTCACAGCAATGAAAGAGCTGAGTAAAGCACTGTCTCTTCTTAACTCCCAGATCCCTTCCACTCCATGCCTTGTGGAAGTTATGATCCATCATAGAAAACATTCCTTATCCTCAGGGTCTAAAGCACCGTTCTGTGAGTTGGAAGATGGAGATCCTTCCGAAGATAGTTAGTTTTCAGATCCTGGAAAATTTTGCTAGTCCAAATGTGTAAGCTTTCAGTGAAAGTTTCGCGTGAATGAAACTGCCTTAGATGTGGTACTCCTATGCCGCTCAAAGTCCTTCCCCTTTAAGCCTGGATAGAAGTTTGGTTCTGCAAAGTATTTCATTTCTCTCTTTCATGTTTTCTTCCCACTTCTCTTCTTCTTTCCAACCTGAAGTTACGGTAAGTGCTTTCCATGTTCTCTACTGCTGCTCTCAGACCAATCTCTCCTCCCTAAAAAACAATCCCAAATTTAGAATTTCTTATCAGACTGTGGCAGACACTACCAACCTTTGTTGTTTTGCGTCACTTATTACTCCTGGAGGTTTTTCTCAGACATCTTTCCCCTAGTACATTTTTTACATTGTTCCTGCAATAACTTCAAACTATCACAAGGACTATTCATTCCAGAACTCAGCTTTCTGAGTTCTATGACATCTTCCCTTCCAGTGGTCCTGTTGTCTACATTTTATCACTTTATTCCTAGGATGAACATTGTCATTACAATAATTACAGCCCTACCCGCTGCCTCTTAGTTCCTGAGATCCTCACATTCTTACTTATCCACCTTGAATCCATGGTCAGTTTTCACAATTACTTCCTTTGCTCCCTCTCTTGCTTTATTGTACAATGGTTTCCAAACTGCAGCTGTGGTTAAATAAAACTATCTTCTGGGGTTGGAGATTTAGCTCAGTGGCAGAGTGCTTGCCTAGCATGTGCAAGGCCCCAGTTCGGTCCCCAGCCCTGGGAAAAAAAAATGTTCTTGCTCTGCTCCTGCACCCACACAGCCAAATGTGACTAAAATAAAATAGGCAGTCATGCCAAGCAGTCTAACTTTAAGACGACTAACCTCAATTATTCCCTAATGCTACTTGAAATCGGAGCACATTTTCCTAACCCATGTATTGTCCTATTGTAATAAATGCTTATTTAATATTCCCTTCTTTCTTCTTAAAATTTTTATACTTCCTCCATCTTCTCCAATTTCAGAATCTTTTTTCTCTAAATAGAAATAGTAAGAAAGGAGAAGCAGCTAAGTTCCCATAATCAAGTGAGTTGATCCAGTTTCTTCTGTGCCCATTAACCTGCCTGTTCTCATAACCCAAGTCAACCCAAGAAGAGATGATGGTTTAGTCAGCTCTTTCACTGATGAGACCAAAAGACCTGACAATAACAATTACAGGAGGAACAGTTTTTTTGGTTTACAGTTTCTATGGGGAGTTAAGTCCGTAGCTCTGGGCCTGAGGTGATATGGAACATCATGGTGGAAGGGCTTGGTGGAGGAAAGCAGCTCAGGACATATCAACCAGGAGAAGAGAGAGAGAGAGAGAGCCCCACTTAACAAGGACAAAATATGATTTGTATACCAAACAGCATCTCCTCTTGCCTATTTATGGCCTTGCTCTAGAATTTTCTCATCATTTTGCAACATCACCAGTTATTCCCTTAATACTCAAGATGTTCCAAGAAAATACAAATTAGCCATAAGGTGCATTTAATTTGAATTTAGACTATAAATTATAGGAAAATATATAATTGTTAAATTTCTTGATTTGAGGCATTATACTGTGGATATATAAAAGAATAATCTTGTTCAAAGTAAATGCACAATAAAGTGTTCATAATGGGAGCATGCTAACTCAACTAATAGTAATTTGATTCAGAAAAATATGGGATTAGAGAAGAAGAGACAAAGTAGATGGAACAACTGCAAAACTGGTGAAAAAGTAGAGTATTGTATTGTTTTAGATGGGATTCAACAGAGCTATAGAACCAAAAGGATATATGTAAATACATTTAAAACAGATTTATTTTGAGGGATTAACTCATATGATTGGAAACCGAGTAGTGTCACAATCAGAAATCTGTAAGCTGGAGGCCCAAGAAAACAAATGACATTATTCCATTCTCAATCTGAAGTCCTGAAAAACAAAGGAAGCAATGAAATAAGTCCCAGCCCAAGTCTGTAGATTAGTTCATTCCCACTATATTTATGAAGGCAACCCTCTTTAGTCCACTGATTCAAACGCTCATCTATCTTGGAAACAGCCTCACAGATGCACAGAGAAATAAGGTCTCACCGCCTATCTGGGTATCCCTTAGCCCAATCAAGTTGACGCATAATATTAACCATCACAGGTATATGGAGTCCCTTGAAACATTCTTGTATCTTACATTTTTGTGTAAGTAAAAATTTATATAAAATAAAAAATACAATATCAAAAATCTTCCCAAAATAAGATGAAAAACACAAAAAGCTTGACATATTATTTTAATTGTTACATAAGATTTGAATAAAATTATCTGCATAATAAAACAGATTCTTCTTGTATTACACAATGGATTAATATGCACTGCAAGCTCTCTAGCAAATATTGTGTTTCTATGAAATCTGTCATCCAACTCTGTAAGTAGTTTTTGGGTTTTGTTTTGTTTTTCTTTTTCAAAGAAAGAGAGGGACAGTGAGAGAGAGAGAATTAATTTTATTTAGTTTTTTATGTGGTTCTTGTTGCTCCAACACTTCATTATGTATGTGGTGCTGGGGTTCGAATCTGTGTCCTCGCACATGCCAGGCAAGTGCCGTAACCACTGAGCCACCACTCCAGCACTGTTACTGGTTAAATTATATATACCATACAAAATTCCTAAGAACTTCTACTAAATTTTCTACCGCCAGAATAAAAATAGATTCCATAATGCTTAACACTGCATACTCTGTTCAGACTATGAAACAAAGTTTCTTCTAGTCTTCAAGAATCTTTCAACATCAAGAGTCAAGAAGCACACAAGATACCAACACATTTATGTTGCAGATATTCCAGAATTTATAATTTAAGTCACACACTGGTCCAAGAAATAGTCTTTTGATAATGAACCAAATGTTTACATGGAAATACTCGAGATGCGAGGATACCTATAAATAGGGTGGCTTCTCAAAATATATTTTTTTATAAAGTCATTGCACGAAAGTTCTTAAGTTAATTAAAAAATGTTGGAGACTAAGGCCAACATGATGCCTGGCCGGATGCCAGAGAAAAGAATTGGTGATAAACAACTCTGTAAGGGGCCCAGCTGGCTTGTAAAAGAATTGGTGGTAAACAACTCTAAGAGGCCCAGCTGGCTTGTAATTAGTAAGCTGCCTGACTGCATGACTAAGCTATTTGGCTGCTCATTTTTTACAATTGGTTGAATGTGTTTGCACTGTATCGCTATTGGTTGTTGTAACAGATAAATACC